>JALPQD010000003.1:17775492-17989507 GCA_023101885.1 Typhlomys cinereus
ATTGATTTTTTTAATCACTTAGATTGAAACAACTTATTCCCAACAAGGGCAGTCTGTTGATCTCACAGAAGAAATTAACACTTAAAATGTTGATCTGACTTCAGGAAGACCAGAACCATGTAAACAGTGCAGACTAACTCAAAATGAACTTCAGTGATCTCCCACCAGTAAAACTGAGATGTTAATCACTGTAAAACCAGTCGCTTGAAGACACTTAGGATAATACTTGCCTAGTGGATCTTTTCAATAGTTACTTTTGATGGGATTTTTATCTGCTGTGCCTTAAGAACACAGAGCAAAGATAACCCTCAAATTAGCCTTCCTTAATATTGAGCAACTTAAATGGACATGAAGTGATTTTGGTCTGGAAAGCCCCCCTACTCCCCACCTGACTCTTGTAATGATCTCTTTCAAGCCCTTTTCTAACAGACCAAGGTCAGAGTCCCACTTCTAATCGTTATTATTTACATAATCTTCAGTGATTAATAATACCATGAACCAAATATTTCTTTTCCTCAGAATTCACATGTGGAAATCTTAACGCCTCCAAACCATGGTACTGGGATATGGGGCTTTGGGGACATACTTCCATAGGAGGGCAGAGGCCCCCAGGATGGGATTAGTGCCCTTAAAAACAAATCCCAGATCTCTGTCTGGCCCATCTAATACGTGAAGATACAGCAAAAAGACCTAACAAATGGGACTTCATCAGACATTGTCTTCTAGTACTTTGATATTGGACTTTCCAGTCTTCAACTTTCTGAGAAAGAAATTTCAGTTGTTCATAAACTACCCAGTCCAGAGAACTTTGTTATAGGAGCATAAACTTTCTGAGACAGCATCTGTAAAGATTCTATTTCTAGTGTAAGAGAATAATGAATGGCGATAATAATATATTATATCCTGGCGTGATTATGGATATTAAGTGAAATAAATGCATCTAAGGTCCATAGTACAATGCCAGGCTGTCACTCACTCAACGGCATCTTTACTTATTTGACATGTGGGGATCTCAGCTGTGGGAATAACATAGACACTAACCAGCCCCTTTACAACAGTAATAAAGTCAACTTTAGCTTCAAATTGGCATCTAAGGAATTACAAATAGGAAAGAAAAGCACTCCTTGAAGTGCAGAAGTATATCCAGAAAGCCAGAAGAAAACTGTATGACTTTTCCTAGATCAGGGCAAGAGGAACACCTAGGCTGGATCAAGTCCTAAAGCAACTGCCTGGGACATGTGCCAGGAACCCCAGAACCCCATCACCACATCACTTGGGTACTCATGTTTCAAATAGCATGAAAAACTGTTCAATAAGATGGAGAGCGGCATTCATCTGGGTTCAGGTGCTTTCGAAACTTGAACGAAAGCTACTGCACCATCCACTAGCAAGCCACCAAGACACATGTCCTATCTTCCTCACAGCTGTCAAAGCAATCAGGATCCATGACCATGCCCCAAACACCAGACTCAGGCCTTCCTGCATTTGTTCCATGAGGTCTGTAATGAAAAATTGCAACTGTAAGCAAGTCATCCATCTGGAAACTTTCAATTCAGAGGGTCAGAAAGTAAATGAACAATACGTGCAGGTGAATTTCAATAAGAGAACTTCAAAATGAAGAAGTAAATTCTAGGAACTTCTGTTTGGAAGATAGAGTCCTCTTATGGGCCATCATAGCTGTGGTGTGAAGTGAACCTCATCTCTATTCTCAGAAGCAGTTGGGTCTATTCAAAGAAAATACCACACAGGCATACACACATACACACAGGCAAGCACAGATATTCATATGCACACACACACAGACACACACACATATGATATATACAAACGCACGAGTACACATATGCGTTGTTGCAGTCCGCCTACATGGTTGCTGATAAATGACCATCACACAGCTTAAGGGAACAAGGAGTTTACTTTTACAATAGTCTGGTTACAGTTCTCAGTCCAGCTTGACGGGAGAGCAATGCACCAACACTAGGGCTGAGGGAACTGGCCACACCATCACTGCATAACGGCTGAGATGGACAATCCTTACTTTCCAGACCAGCATGTCTGGCCAAGTGAACAAAAGGATGCCAACTCTCTCAACCAGCTCTCTGTGATTTATCCAGGACTTAATCCCACCTACCATGGGCTGAGTCTTCCCCATCAGCTAGACAATCTCCTGCAGGTTTGCTCTGGACTTAACTCAACCATCAATTCTCTACAACTGTGCCCAGAGCTCAAACCCTCAACAGTCAAGTTGACACCTGTGCTTAACTATGACATGCGTGTTCACATATACTTCCTGACACAAAACACATAGATAAGCACAGACACATATTGCCCACACGTATACCTGCAAGCACAGACTCAAACACATGAACACACATATGAGTGTTCACACACACTCTATCACAATGCACACATACACACAAATGAGCACAGACACACATCTGCATGCCACATATATGATAAACATCTGAGCACACATATATGTGTTCACATACTCTCTCACATACACATACACTCACATGCACATATATGCGCATACACAACCCACACACACACAAGCACATACAGGTACAAACAGGTACATACACACATATGCATGCTTTCATATAAATAACACACACATATGCCGCAGACTAGAGTCGCGGGCCTGGAGACCAGGGCTCCCCCGGACCAGGTGAGGCAAGGCTTTGGCGGAAATGGGGAACAGAATACACAACTCTCTAGGCCGAGTGAATCTGAACCCACTTTATTGAAACTTAGTGACAGCTTTATACTAGAAAAATTTAGGGCAAAGAATGTGTCCCTGTACCTGCAAACAGAGGAAAACAAACACAGGCCCTCCCAGTCTCCTATGCTCAGTAAGAATAAACAATTTTTTTTCTAAGTAGCTAACCCATTGTTTGAGGGAAAAGACACAAACAGAGTCTATTCTCCCAGTTTTTTTCAATTCTATCTATAATGCTTCACTGGATAGCCATGGGGCTGAACCTACATAGTTGTAACAGAGACTGCTTTTTTTAAATACACAGAGGAGGATTAAAGTCCTTTAATAATAAGGTTGTTTGTGTCTTCCTTTGAGGAATTCCAGAAGTATATTGCCCTCAGTTGTTGATGAGCCATCCATGAACCATGCATTCTCCAAACCTGGGGTCCATACTGTCGGGCCCCATATCTCCAAGGGTGTCTCTTTCCAGGCAGAGGCGATCATTGGTGGGGGTGCACTCAGATGGTCCATCTCTGTGATTCCCCATAAGAGTGCTGTTTGGGAAGGGAAAGACACAGCCCCCTTTGCTACCGACATGGATTCTCCCAGTTTAGATTGCAAATACTATCTCCAGGGGACAGTCTTGGCATCTAGACTTTCTGGCATGATGGTCTCTTCCTTGGCCTTCAGCCAGGGTAAGAGCAATATCATGGTTCCTTTTAAAGTTCTAGTGAACAGATAGCAGTCTCATACTTCTGGAATTTCTGAGTTAGTTCATAGGTGGGAATTTTACCCACCTATGTTTTAAAAACTCTTGAAGTTGTTCTCTAATTTCTTTAAAAATCAGGTATACATTCTGGTTAACAAGTCTAGTTATTGTGAGTCAAATCTCTATTTACAATTTGATTTAAAGTTAAAAAGCAAGCTTTCTCTCTAAACCCTAAGGACAGGTAAAAGGCACACCCAATTCCCAGAAGAATTCCTCCTGCCAGAGACAAAACTTGAATTATCTAGGGAGGAAATCCTAGCACCTGCCCATGGGCGTTACTGTGATATTCCCCAGAGATCAGGCTTTAGGTTCCCAACTGGGCAGAGATACACCAAGGCCTGACAATTCCCGTATTTTAATGCCATGTCCTTTTCCCAGAAATTGTTTGCATAGAACAATATTCTGCCATGCTGGGACCTTATCCACCAGAATGGTCAGATTAGGGAGTGGCACACATACACACATGCATGCTCATATACATACAAGCATACATGCATACACATATATACAAACATGCACTCACACAAACATGTGCACATATGCACACACAAATACATATATTCATGAACACGTAAATGTGTATGTACACATATATGCTTGCACCAATGAGTTTAAGCAAACACAAACGTGAACATGCACATATACTCTGACAAGCACAAGCATATGCACATATACATACATACACACATGCACATATGTACATACACTCAGACCTATGCAAAAACACAGACATGTAATATGCACACTTTACACACACACACAACATCCAACTAAAATATTTTGCATTTTTTTCTGGGTATGACATGTATTTAGAACCCTGTTAATTCTATACTCTTTCTGATTTTACAAAATCCCTAAGATTCAACAAGAAGACTGTGTGAGGAGAAAAACAAAATATTTCTCAATATGTTGAGCTACGAAGCATTTTCATTTAGATGATTGATATAGTCACGTGAATATACAAGCTTAATAGGCAGATCCTTCCCATTACGGTCATGTGATTCTTCCCTGATGTTTTTCCCCATAGCTTTTATCACCCTTTGACAGACCACATTTTCTTAACACATGAGCTTATTTTTGAGTTTTCCTGATGGAATGTAAGCTTTGCGAGACGGAGATTTCCATCTTGTTTACTGCTTTCTCGTTAATGTCTTTTGAACAGTGTCTGCGTCGTGGGAGGTATGTGCACGTCAGGGACCACTCAGAAGACAGAACCCACACTGACTATTTAAAAGGAATTAAAAAACGTTGACCCACCATAAAATCATAACATTATTGACTTGATAAGTAAAGCATTAAAAGGAATACTTTCCTTAAAACATTACCAACTCGAGAAGAGGTTGAAATTAGTACAGGAGGGGTACAAGTTAATATCATTAAACCTTAGGAACTTGGAAAAGGGGTCCCATAGAGATAAAATTCAAACCTCTGGGGAGGGTGCCCAGCTGTGTGGATCCTGTTACCTCAGAGCTTGTCATGATTTGAACATAAATTGTACCCTACAGGCTCATCTATTTAAATCTTTGGATGGTGTTAATGTTTAGGGAAGTCGTGGCACTTTTGAGAGGTGGAGCTATGCTGGAGGAAGGCAAGTGGGGGGATCAGGCCATGAGGTTTGCTGCCAGTCCTGCTTCCTTGGTTCTTGCTGTCTGGCTTCCTGATGGTTGGGGTGACCTAACCTAGCCTCCTGCTTATGCCTTCTGCTGTGTGATTCCCATCACTGTGGACAACATCCCCTCACCAGATAAATCTCCTTTACTCCTTAAATTGTGTGTGAGTATTGTCTCACAGCAATGAAAGAAAACATAACTGCAGCAGAACTCGGGGCTGAGACCCAGATGTTGGGAAGGGGAGCTACCCAGCGATATCTTTAGGTGCACAGTGATGAGGCTGGCCTTGGAAGTACTTGGAAACTTGCAGACTGGATTCACGTGCTACTAGCAAAAGGAGGACTCCTGGAGAGTTCTTTTTAGCAGTCTCCTGTTCTATGGTTCCTTTCATCTGGTCTGCTACCGGAAGGTTCCAATGAGCTCTAGGGAGGTTCCAATCTGATCTAGGGCTGGTCTTGCATTGTAAATGTATTGTTCTAGATAATCACTTCAGGTGGTCTCAGCTGATCTTAGCTATTGCCAGGTGTGTCAGTTGACACCACCCTGCAAGCCTTAGGATAAGAACAAATCCACCTACTGATTACTCTATCCTTGTGTCCTGTGACAACCCTCGGGTGTGGAACCTTTATTCACAACTTATAGATGAGAGACCCAAGGCATGAGAAGGTTGAAAAATACCTGGAGTACAGAGCTAATTGCTGGAGTGTTACACTCTTATCTTTTTTCCATAAAGAGAGAACAACATAGGTGTTGAAACATTGATATTTCCAAGAGTTAAAGTTAGAATGCAAATGGAATCCAGCTTCACTCTACTTAAACTTAGCAAGTCTCCAGGGGTTCATTCCCAGCTTGCTGGCTCTGTGACCTCTATGGACGCCACCTTTGACCCTCACATGTATGAGGAATGGACAGAGCAAGATCAGCAGCTGGGTGATGATATGGTTCATTCAGATGTGGCTCCTCCCACCAACACGCACCAATTCATTCTTCTTTGCATCAGGAATAAGGTCCTTGTGAGTCAGGACCCCCTTCTAGCCCAGGATGTATGATGATGTCATGTTAATCTCCTTGCCAGCGACTAGCTTGGACATGGGCACATGTCAGTCAGTCTTACACAGCAGCAAGCAGGCTACAGGTGCTCTGGTCACCTTTTTCTCTTAAAAATAGTAAGACACGATTGACTTATTCTCTGCCTCTGAAAGCAAGTAAGCAAAATGCCTTGCCTGGGGCTATTGCAGTCATCTTGTAATTGTGAGGAAAAGCCATTACCACAATCCTAGTCGGCCTTTCTGTGATGATCAGAAGATAATTCCCCTTCTATTACCTAAGCTTACTTTAGGCATTCAGCCTGTGGGTAAATTCAGTGGGAAAGCATTTCTTTTAAAACTAGATGCATGCACGTGCACACACACACACACACACACATACACACACACACATACACACACACACTCACACAATTTTACTGTTTATGTAAGTCTTATTCCTTATCATTTAGAAAAACAAACTGTGAGGTCATATCTATAATTTCATTAACTTTATTTATTATGCCACACAGCAATAAGTTTATCTGGAAGTTCAGAAATTTAAACATATGCTTCCAAGAAAAACAACCTATCAACACTTTATATTCAAAATGTAATTTTCCCTAAACAACTACTATTCATGAAAGCCTTCGTATAGTTCTGCAATTTGAGTATCAAATGTATATTGAGTACAAAAAACTCTCATCCATGGTTATGTGTACACAGCAATACCCTATAGTTATGTTTGTGTCCAAATGATTATTTGTCTTGCTCAGGATCAACCTGAGGATGGAGGATGCTGGATTTCATCGTGGAGCAGATCTTCAAGTCTCCATTATGTGAAGTTATACTACTGGGAGTAAAAAAAAATGGATGGAAGGACTCAGCAGTAGGAATTTCAGTATATTCAGTAACGATATGGGATCTGTCGCGAACATCCAAAAGGGAAATGCTCTTCATAGGAATATCGAGGAAGATGGCCACTCTGTGTAGCCGGGGCTTCATGCAGAGAGGAGTCAGAGGCTCTGTGCTGGCAGTGTAGGTTTCCCCCATTTTTCAGACCTTCAATCCAGAAGCCGGGTTCCCGGGACAGGTTAACTGGCTGTCTGGAATCAGTGGAGTCTTTGCATAGACCTATATATCTCCTGTTTTGCTTGATCGGCCAGCATTTGAACTGATCAAAAGTATTTTCGTAGTATGTCTTCACAAAAGCAGGAGCCATGTTTCGTTTCTGTTGTTGTGGATGTGGATGTTGTTGGTTTGCTAATTTGCTGTATCAACAGTGATTGTAACCAAGGACTTGACACCAAGTAGGAAGCCAGTATTGAGAGTAAATACTGGCTGGGGGCAGATGAGGCAGGTACCTACTCTCTGGCCTAAGGAGTGTCAGGATATCTGAAAACATGAAGAAACTAGGCTGTTTCTCACGGGACACATGTCCCATGAGAAACTTCCCAAAACCTCGAATAGGATGGCTAGAGACCAGTTGTGAAGTACATTATTGTAGCAGCTACTCTGCATGTTGCTGATAAAATCACCATCAAATGCTTAAGGGAACAAGGAAATTTATTCTCTAATGATAGTGCAGTTACAGTTCTTAGTCCAGCTTGACAGGAGAGCTCACACCAATGCAGGCTAGGGAACTGGCCACATCATCTCCACATCAAAGAGCATGTCTAGATGCCCCTTTCTCAAACATTCCCTCCCTTTTATTCACCTGCCTGGAGACTAGCTCTACCCACCATGGACTAGGCCTTCCCATCCACTAGATAATCTCCTACAGGTTCACTCTGGGCTAACTCAACTACGAATTCTCTATAAATGTATCAGAGTTAAACCCTCAACTATAAAATGACACCTCTACCTAACTATGAAAATTATTAAACAAGTATATCTTGCTAATCTTCTTATTTTCTCCTTTCTTTCTGAGGGAGCTTTTTGTTAGCTTATGACTATTGTTTCTGAGACAAGGTCTCACTGTGTAATCCACACTGGCCCCCCACTCTCTCATTCCGTCCTGCTCCAACATGCTGGGCTGGGGTTAGAGGCTGTACTGCTATGCTAAAGTGGAAATGTTTCTTTAGTGCAAGTTCTGTCAAGTCCTGGGTAAGGGCTAAAAATAAAACAGAGTCCTGAGAAGTCAGTAGGGAGCTGCAAGTGTGTGGGCAGCAGAGGATCTGTACAGACTAGCATAATCAGGGGTCTTCCATGGACCAGATATGTCTAGGCCTTGTGCTGCTTTGTAATCTGTTCCCAGAACAAAGACCTCACCAAATCATGGTGACATGAAGTAAAATATGACTTGGGTTTTTGACCAAGTTGAGAAAAAAACTAGTAAGTGCAAAGTACTGCTGCATCATAGAGGTCAGCTGTAGGTTCTCCAATCAGGGCTCACAGCCAGTGAAGCCTCTATTTACTCTGCAACATTCTCTGACCAGTATTTTGCTCTCTGGTCCCCACTGGGACTGAAGGGAAGATTTTAAAGGGCAGATTTTTGCAGTTTACAATATGTTGTGTGTCACAGTTTAAAATGTGTCCCCCCACAGTCTCATGTGTTTGCCAAAGTCATGGCACATTGAGAGGTGGAGTAGTTGAGTTAAGCCAGAGCGAACCTGTAGGAGATTATCTAGTGGATGGGGAAGGCCCAGCCTATGGTGGGTAGAGCTAGTCTCCAGGCAGGTGAATAAAAGGGAGGGAGGAAGGCGGTCACAAGGGGTGGGCCTTGAGGTAGATTAGTCCCACCCTAACTCCAGGAGAATTCTGCCTTTGCAGCAAGCAGTCTCCAAGATGTCTGCAGTGACATAGCCTCCTCCAACTTTTGTCAGCCAGCCATGCCACCTCCATTTTGAAAGACTGTATCTCCCCTCTGGAACCATAAGCTGAATAAATCTCCCTTTCTCCCTTAAGTTGCTTGTCTTTGGATGCTCTCTCACAGCAATAGTTAAGAGTAACTGTTACAGATATTGGTACTGGGTAGTGGGATATTACTGTGAGATTAAGAACATCTGGTATTACAACCTGAAGTTGTTTGTAAAGCTGAGAGAAGTTGGTATCCAGCAGTGTGGCCAATACTGTGATGTGGCTAGTATGCCTTTGGAACTGTTTGTTGGGAGAAATACGGAGAACTTGGGACTTTGTGCTGGGAAAGTCTTGGTGATGGGGCCAATGGGCTTTTCTCATGAGAGCTCTGAAGAAAGCAATTTGTGAGAGACGTAGGCAGTGGAAGCCCAGCTTATCAAGATCCAGAGGGGAACAGAGATTGTGTTGCAACTGGACAAGTGACACATGGAGCCATGTGTTGGCAGAGAGTTTAGTGAAGTTTTGTCCTCATCCTGAAAGTTTGCCTGAAGTTAAACCGGAGTGTTTAGTAGAGGAAATTTCAAGGCAATGTGGTCTTGATAATGTGATATGGCTACTTTGTAGCTCTCTTCAGAGTCATAAAAAAGAGCAAAGAATCAGTCAGAAAGAATCAAAAACTGTAAGATCTAAGAAATTAAAGATTGAAATGCCATATGACCCTGCTATTCCACTTTTGGGAATAAACCCCCCATACAGCAGAGGTTCACCTCGATAGCACAAGCACGGACCATGTTCATAGCAGCACTGTTTACAATAGCAAGTCATGGAATCAGCCCCAAATGTCCAACAGTTGACGAGTGGATAAGGAAACAGTGGTACATCTATACAATGGAGTACTATTCAGCCATCAAAAATGATGAATTACTGGAATTTGCTGGGAAATGGATGTCATTAGAAACAATTATATTATGAAGTATCCCAGACCCAGAAAATTAAGCGCCGTATGTACTCCTAATAGGTGGCTCCTAGTACCAAACCCACCCAGTCCACCTAGAGACAGTAATGCCAAGGATTATGAACAGGAGGGATGGGTAGGAGGGCCACACCAGAAACAAAGAGAGAAGGGACCATGTTACAGCAGGGAAAATAGGCCTCCACCAAGGACCCAAATAAGTAATGAGACATCTGATTAAGTTCACAGACTTTTGTTCCTGATCATTTACTACTGAGGGGATGTGATCTCACCAGAAGAGGAGGGCATATAGTCTGGCAGATAAAAAGTAACAATTTTGCAAATGGGTGATAGACCCCTCCCTCACTGTGGTTTCCCACTTTTATTACATCTACCTTTGAATGTGCTTTTATCACAAGACTCTAACAGCTTTTTGTCTCTGGCCAGGGGGTAACATACAATGCCCACCAGGATGGAGTGAAGGGCATTGCAGGAGCAGCAAAACTGCAAAAGAAAATCAACAAACCACAATCCAGAACTTCAGAGACTCTATATCAACCACCTAGAACTAGGCCAGCTTAGTCTCTCCCCATCTTGAAGCTCAGGGAAATTTGCGGAAGAGGGGGCGGTAAGAGTGTAAGAGCATAAGGATGGGAGGAGCAATGATATGTAAGATACTCTATACTAGTTAGGGCTGAAGCAATCATAATTGGACTTTGCATGCCCTGCGCATTGTCCAACACACTGTTGACTCACAATGTCTAGCATCTGCTAAAGGCACCAAGATCCTTGGAGGCAAAGGATTGGCAGCCACAGCAGTGTTCCTATACCTAAGGGGAACACGGGAAAGGGTTCAGGAAAGGCCACTGGGTCCTTGTACGTCATCGGAGAGGAGGGCCCAGAGGAAAATCAGACATGCACAAGAAAGGACTCTCTGGGGATTGGGGTGGGAGGCACTGGGGGATGGGGAGGGAGAGGGGTGGGGAGGGGGAGCAGGGGGTACGGGGGACGTTAAAAAGGTCAATGCTGGGTATTATCTATTGCGCTTTCAACTTTTTTTCTTTTTGAGGACCTCTAACATCTCACCTTGGAAAACTGGAGCTGGAGATTACCATTTGGCCAGGGAGTCCAGGGAGGATCAGCATGTCACCACCTCTGCCCTAGCTCTGGGTTAAGGACACGCACTGCCTAGCTTTGACGTGGGTGCCAAAACCACACTACAAGTCCTTGTGCTGTGCGCAAGCATTTTACCATAGAGGTCATCTCCCAACTTCCAATTCTGGCCTTTCTATGCAAAGTAAAACTGAATAAAGTACTTTTTAAACCACATGGCCCTTGTGATATATAAAAGGCAGATGAGTGTAAGTGCCTGCGTTTCTAAGAGAAAAAACTAGGGATCAGAGAGATACAATATATGAGTTAGATATGAAAAGAGATATAAGGAAATCCTCATTGTTCCTACAGGAAAATACGTTCCCATTTTTGTGATGTGATCCCTTCCCCCATTATCCCAGATAGATTGCCTAAAAGTTTATGCACACAACTCGCTTCATACCAGCAAGCCCATTACCATGACTTAAATGGAAGTGTTCTGGGTGAAGACTGATCCTTCAGTCCTTTTTAGACCGGACTTTGTTTATCTAATCGGACTTCTTTTTCTAGTAATCACTTGGGAAGTCTCGATAATATTCGAATAATTGCCCATTATCCTGATGGACATCCATGTAGCCTAGAACTCTTCTGCGGAGCAACAGCAACTCTCCTTGATTCTGCAAAGGAATAAGGTTCATTCACCTGATAGAGAAGGGCAAGGATGGATCTCTGTATAGGGATGGATCGTCCACAGTGAGGAGTCCTGCCATATAATGAATGCAATTACGACAATCCCTCATAGGATGTCAGAAGCCAAACTTAATCTAGAGATCCCTTTCAGGGTGTGCCTGAAAGTTTTGTCTCTTAGGTAGATTGGGATATTAATACTAACAATCACACCCAGAGAATGACTGCAAGCTATACAAGATTGCCTAACCAGAAAGGCAGATGTGCACACAAGCTAATAGGTCAGTGCAAAGGTGTATGCGGAAGTGGGTGGAAGCTGTGTATATGAGAGTCATGAGATAGGAGAAACTAGCTCTTGAGTAATGACTCAGGGGTTGTAGCCTCTGTCCCAGCATTGAATTATAACCTCCCTGTTTCCATTTAATCTCAGCAGGCAACAAACCTCACCACAAGATCATAGAATCAACAAATCTTTCAATTGTATGACTTTTTCCGGGGAGTGACAACAAATGTTATTCACCCCAAGTATGGCACCAGGGAGACAGATCAAACACAACGCTTCTACTCATGTCCTGGCTTAGTGAGCAGTGAGTAATTTACAGAACAGTTTCCAAATCTAACTCTTGTTAATGTAATTGCAAGATGACCTCTCTGAGATTCGGGTGTCTGACAGTAAATGTCCCCATGCTCCCCACCATATAAGGCTGTGTAGAGGGTCCTTAAGGCGAGCTCATCATTCCACTGTGCGATGGATGGAAACCACAAGTAAATCTGCCTCCCCAGCATTCTGTACGCCTGGGTCCTGATTTTTTTCATTCCTTATCATGGCAGTACGCAGACTGGACTTATAATAGTATACAAACACCCTTTTGCCATTGCTTGTCCTCTCCCGCTGAGACCAATCCTCCATTACTTATTGCTATTTCCTCTAAATCTTTATATATATTCTTTTTTCAGATTCAACCATTTCAACCCTCAGTGATTCAGACTAACAGCCTTCAATGTGTCTGCGTATTACAATAAACAGCTTTAAATTAAATCTATGGCTAAAGTTCCCTTTCATAGAATCACATCAAATGGAAATGTCAAAGTTGGAGAAAGTATAACTGTTTCACAATTGAAGATGGAACCATGAGCCAGAGGAATTCAAGTGGCTATCAGGTCCCACAATAGATGTTCAGTTGCAAGAAAAACAGTATCAGAGACCTTCCCACTCTCCAAAATCAAGCCCATCGTGTTCTGATAGATTGCCAAAGGAATCCCATAGACAAGCACAAAATATTCAAACCACAGGCTCTGTGGCCTGAAGTGCCTAGCTTATGCTCCCTTACATACCATTTTGCAAGTGTTTAAGCAAATAAATGAGGTTGCTTTCATAAGAAAATGACACATTTCTACGATCCTTCTACAACTACAAACTCATCTGACCAGCAGGACTACCAAGGATTTTCAATAATGTTGCAAACAAAACAGTCAAAAAATAATATGATATAGTAATATATAGATGGTGGTACATAAAGTCAAATTCCTTTGCTGATGCATTTCCAGTTGGTTTTGAAGAGATGCAAAAGAGGAATTGGCTAGCAATCTCTTAACACGTCTTAAAGGATTACGGGGACATGAAACAATTTGGAATGACTACAGCCTGCAATTTATTCCTTCTTAGCCCATTCATTTGTCATGATGTGTATGAATCCCAGAGGTAAAGGGGTGGTAAATGGACACTTGCTAATGAACGCAAGACACAATTATTCGATTGTTGGATTTATGTCGGGATGCTGCTTTGGAAATCATATGTTCATTTGACTTTCCTAAAAGATGATTGGGTGGGGGACATTTTTGAGCGCTTGGGGCCAGCTATTCGAACACGAAAGCTTGCTCACAGAGGAATGTGTCCTTGGGCCAAGTGTTTGACCCAACTGTTTGTACCATTTTCAGTGTCGACCAGTGCCAAGAGCCAGTTAGACCTAATTAAATGCCAGAAAGATCTTTTGAAGGTGCAAAGACATTTGTCTTTGAGGAAATGTTGCAAGATACGGGGATGGATGGCGTTCACTGAGGACAGGAATTAGTATTGAGTGTTGACGTGAATAAGGTCACCTGATACGTGAGATAAGCAAGGGAACTCTGAAAAGTAAAGAAGAGTTGAGAAGCAAGGCATGCTCTGTTGGCAGACTTCAAGCCTACCTGATGGCATCACCCCTTCTGCAAAAGCGGGGGTAATAGTGATGCCCTAACCATTGTACCATCCAGCACTATCTGACAAATAGGAGAAAACCCAAAACCCAAGCAAACTCACCTATTGCATACGGTTAGGGCAGCCCATTACTGGACCCTAAGGCTGGTCAGTCATTTCTGGACTTAAAACCTGAGTCCTCGGCAAAAAAAACTATCAGGCACGATGCCCACAAGACTAGGGCAAACTTTCAGGCTCTGTCTCGCCCTTTCCAGTTGCTTGGAGCATCTAATTCATACTATGTAAATGAGAAATATCCCATGGATCAAGTGGAGAGTTGTGGAGTTGTTAGTGTGCCTTTCAGATTATTCGGGGATTATAGCTGATTACAAGTTCAAGGAGGTTGGTTTTTTAGCCAATGATAGGACTGTGATTATTGCAAGCTACATTCAAGGATTAGCCAATATAAAAATTAACACTGAGGCTGGTATCCAAATTGTTCATGTAGACAGAGGTCCTGTCATACAATCTTTGGGGGTTCCACATTCCTTAGAACGGTATGGTTAAAAGGAGGCACCCCACAGTGGTTGGCCAACCAACTGCTTTGTAATTTGTTTTTGTCTTGCTTTATAGGAGAAATACAACCAAAAGAAAGAAATTCTAATCAACTCGGTTTTTATAAAATGATTTAAGTGACTTTACTTCAAACTGAAAAAAAACATTGTAAATAAACTGTGGAAATGGAATGCTACCTTGCCAGATACCCCATCTCATTTTAAAAACACTTCAGAACTTCAGTCAATCTCAGAAAATATCAACTCCCAAATTTCTTTCTAAGATACTAGTTAGTCGAGAAAAAAAAATTAAAATATGATGACATATAGAAAAAATATTGGTAAATGAGCTTCTGAATACTAGTGTACAGTATTTTTCTTGATTACTGTCCTGCACCAAATATGACAAGAAGCAACTATGGAAGAAAAGATTTCCTTCGAGTACAGTTCAAAGGATATGGCATATTGGGATGGAAGGCATCGAAGCAGTATTACAATATGGAGAGATGAATTAAGAATTTAAGCCTCTGTCTCACAAAACAGAAAGTTCATGAGTCTGGATTCCTGGATCACCCACATGAAAATTCTGGATGGATGGAAATGGAATAGGCCTAGATTTCCTGCCCTGCGAAGGCAGAACAGAGAGGAACCTGGGAACCCAGAGCAAAGAAGAAGAGGTAATGAATCCAGGGATGTGATCCCAGTGTTACACATGGGACTCCATAGCAGCACAGTGCCCTGTTATACCTCCTACACACAACACAAACACACACACACACACACAACACACACACCACCACACCCCTACTAAGCAAAAGACAAAAAAAAAAAAAGAGCGAGAACAGAGAAAAAGGGTCTAGCCTCCTGTCCATGGCAGCGAGAGTCTGCCTGCCCACATCTTCACAGATGAAAAGGCAAGCAGAGAATGTTTGCTTCCTGTAATTCTTCATTGTAGTCTTTTGATTCAGTCCGGACCACATCCCATGGAATAGCGTTTCCCCCCCTCAGTCATCTTCCCGAGACACTTGACAAACATATCCAAAGGTATGTTCACTACGCTCTAGGCAGAACGGCCTAACAAGTATAATCAATTACCATCCGGCTGGGCAACATGAAGGGGAAAGGCTTTGCCACGTTTCCTGGTTGTAAGAAATGACTCAAACGTAGGCTGAGGAGATGCTCAGAGGCATAAAAACATTGGCCCTCACAAGCGAAGGAGGGAACTGAGTTAAATACCAGATCCCAAAATCAGCGCTCCAGCAGTAAATGCAGCAGCCTGCTCTTATGACCAGAAAGGCAGAGTGGAAACCCAGAGGAGAGTAATAAGGACGTCGAGAAGTCCTTGAGTGACGAATGATCTCAGTGTCACCCTTGGCACCTCCAACCAGGGCACACCGCAAGTGCGCTCTTCTGACCCACACGCAACACACATCTACACACATCATGCGCATGCCACATGCATGCACACACACAAACACAAAACGCACACGCATGCAACACATACACAATATGACTCAACCCTTAGAACAGAAGTTTGGAGATAAGACAAATGGATTTGAAAATGATGGTTGTTCTGTTTATGTCATTCGTAGGATCTAGCTGAATGAAATTATCATAAATGTAGAAAAAACTGTCGACATTTCTGGCCATAACAGCTGAGTAGCCGCCCTTATTTTCTTCTCTTGTAAAAAACTCTGGGATACCAAATAAACAAGAGTAGCATTAAGTCTATCCTCAGATAACAACATAATGGGTTTATCACATTGTTATTAAGACAACATTTATTGAGTCTTTACTTAAATGCCAAGTAATGGGTAACGGGCCCATATAGACATTCATTTACAATCCAGTAAACACAACCAACACCAATAGTATTAACCTGAGGTCCCTTCAAGCCTGAGGAAAAAGAAAAGACCTGGCATCCAGACGTCAATGATTAAAGAAAGTTGAATTGTTACAAGAAATGCCAAGAGGTGGTGTTCATGGAGCCACTCAGAAAAGACCTTCTATGCTGCCTCTACTAACTGGGGTGGTCACCAATTAGGCTTCGCCGTAGGACATACTCACATCCAGATACCAAGAGGCTTTTGCTGTGATGGCTGCTGAGTGTCTTCTTGATGCAGGAAAATAAAAAAGTGTCCATTGTCTCCGGATCCCAAATGCTCTCAGGCAGCATGAGGAAAGAAGCCATGGAGGGCACCAGGCGGGTAGTCAAAGGGACAGAAAGCAACAGAACCTATGGCATATGGGCATAGAACCAGAGCAAATCCTGAAGTGAGATTGTTCCTATGTCATATGCTTTTTATGAGCTGTGAAAGTTTAGCCCACCAACCTCTCCTGAGATCCTTGCTATCTGTCCATTGATAAGTACATTACTTTACCTTTAAGAGTCTTTGTGTCATTTATTATAAATGGGGGTGGTTTTTTTAACCATGCAGAAGAACTTTTGAAGATTTAAAAGACTTATACATACAAGTATCCCAAAGTAGAATATGATATTGACGATCAGGATGATAATGGCGCTTTGCTGTTCCTTCATGTACTGTGATGTCACAATGACTTGATTTGCAACAAGGAGACCTGGAAAAGAAGTTGAAGGCTGTGTGTCTCTGTAACATCAACACAAGATTCTCCAACCAAAGGGCAGAAAGAATGACTGGGCATAGGGGAGTGCTGTGGCTCTGCCTGCAATTCAATCGTACTTGTGTCCTCTGAAATGTCCCTGTTACCTTACATTGTGACTTCATTTTAAGCATAGACATTCCAGCATATTATGTACCATGATTAGACTCAAAATAAAATGATTGCAATAAGTGTGAAACTACTCTGAAAGCCCTAAAGTTAGTTGAGGTAATGAATGTCATTAATGCCATACAATGAAGTCTTGCGACAAGCTGGCCCCCCCAAGATTCACTTCAAACTCAGGTTATCTCATAACTAGTGTCTTAGCTTAAGCACAGGATCAAAGACCATCACTTTTGCTTTTCTCCCATACCTATGTACATGAATCCACAACCAAACATCTTAGACCAGGTGATTTATAACTGGAGGGGATTTGCTTTGCCTCCTAGGTATGGAGACTGGGAAGCCAAGGTCAGGGTATTGCAGAAGTGAGTGTCCGTTCCTCAAGCTAGTGTCCGCCTACTGCAAGGGAACGAGGCAAGCAAGCGTCTTCAGGATGCTTTATAAAAGAATCAGTTCATGACATGGGTCATGAGACCCGCCATCCTCACCTCGTCCACTCGCAAGGCTCTGCCCTTCTCTTATAGAATTTAACATGATTGTGGTTAAAAAAAAAAATAAGCCACAGCAATCTTCCCTTCCAACTGCCTGGGAAAGACAATGATACTAATCAACCAAATTATAGTGCACCACACCTTCCTAAGAAATAATTCAAGCCTCTAATCTAGACCCATTCAATTATAGGTAAGTTACATCGACATCACACATAGGGTAAGCCAGACCACAAGTAAGGTTCATTAGGTCTCCTGAGATATACAAGGCTATGATGGTTCAGCACATCCAAACTTGAGGCAGGAAAAACATTGCCAGAGAGAATTCTAAGTTAAACTGGAATTGTTGGTCCCATGTTTAAAGGCCAAATGAAGACTTGAAATTGAATAG
This sequence comes from Typhlomys cinereus, assembly GCA_023101885.1. NCBI lineage: Eukaryota > Metazoa > Chordata > Mammalia > Rodentia > Platacanthomyidae > Typhlomys > Typhlomys cinereus. The sequence goes on from JALPQD010000003.1 coordinate 17,793,482, forward strand.
CTGTGAGTTCGGAGATTAAAGATGTCTAACAACATTCCTCAGCCTTAGAAAGAAATTCTGACACATGCAACAACACGGGTGGCCTAGAAAACATTGACTAAGTGAAATAAACCAATGACAAACGGACAAATGCTTGGTGTGTCTGCTTCCATGATTATCCAAAATACTCCCCAAATTAATAAAGACAGAAAGTTAACAGTTGAGCGCCAGGGACAGAATGAGAAATGGATGCGGGTAAAGTTTTTTTTTTTTTTTTTTTTTTTTTTTTTAGGGAGTCACGTTTGAAATGGTATTGAAAGTTCAGCTTTGCGGTGATGAGAGAAAGTTCTAAGACAGATGGGGCTCGTGTTGGTGGACAACGCCATGATGCAATGAAGCATCATGCGAATTCCCTTATGAGAAGGTTATGCGAAAAGTCAAGTCTTTTTTTTTCCTTGGACACAGTTCTATTTTTGGTGACTTTCTTGAAGAAAAGTAGGTGGGATAAAATTCTAGAATTCCTCAAGCCCTTTTGCTCCAGGTCCCAGTATCCTCTGTCCTGGGATGCTTGGCGAATGCCTAAGTCTGCTTGTGTAAATTGGTCCAGTAAGGACGTACATCCTGTAGTGGAATAGGAGAACCTCGTTCTCAACAAAGAATGGGTCATTCATACAAGGCTGAGAAACCCAAGCTGAAAGATGACAGCGGCCATTCAAGAATTCCATGTACTATGAAATCACTCTGTATGTGGGGAAATGCAAGCTATCGAGTACGATCAGTAGAAAGAGAGAATGACTAAATAAATCCAAGTTTGGTTGCTGCCAGGCCTTACTAGCAAAGATGCCAGATGTAGATACAAAAGAACAAGACCGGGCTGGCAGAAGGGATATGAAAAAAAAAAAAAAAACTAGAACAGCCCATGCACAACACCCACAGTTGACGAATTAGGACATCACGACAGTTACTGACACTTCCATTGTCAGAGAATCTCCTTGCTATGCATTATCTGAATTCAATAGCCCAAAAAGAAACAAATTAAGCCTGTGTAGCATGATTGATTTTTTTCATAACTTCGATTGAAACACTTCTCCCAAACAAGGGCAGTCTGTGATCTCACAGAAGAAATAACCACTTTTAAAATGTTGATCTGACTTCAGGAAAGACCAGAACCATTGTAACAGTGCAGACTAACTCAAAATGAACTTCAGTATCTCCCACCAGTAAACAAACTGAGATGTAATCACTGTAAACCAGTCGCTGAAGACCTTAGGATATGACTGCCTAGGGATCTTTTCAATAGTACTTTTGATGGGATTGATCTGCGAGTGCCTTAAGAACACGTAGCAAAGGAGTACCCTTCAAATTAGCCTTCCTTTATTGAGCAACTTAAATGGACATGAAGTGATTTTGGTACTGGAAAGCCCCCTACTCCCCACCTGACTCTTGTTGTAATGATACTCTTTCAAGCCTTCTAAGAGACCAAGGCAAGAGTCCCACTTCTAATCGGTATATTTACCATAATCTTCAGTGATTAATATATCCAATGAAACCAAATATTTCTTTTCCTCAGAATTCACCATGTGGAATCTTAACGACCTCCAAACAAGGTTACTGGGATATGGGGCTTTGGGGACATACTTCCATAGGAGCGCAGAGGCCACAGGATGGATTAGTGCCTTAAAAACAAATCCCAGATCTCTGTAGGCCCATCTAAACGTGAAGATACAGCAAAAAGACTTAACAAAGGGACTCTCAGACATTGTCTTTAGTACTTGAATTGGCTATTTCCATCTTCAACTTCTGAGAAAGAAATTTCAGTTGTTCATAAAAACCCAGTCAGAGAACTTTGTCTCGGAGCATAAACTTTCTGAGACAGATCGCTAAAGATTCCTATTTCCTAGTGTAAGAGAATAATGAATGGCGATAATAATATATTATATCTGACGCATGATTCGGATATAAGTGAAATAAATGCAATCTAAAGTCCATAGACAATGCCAGGTGTCACTCACTCAACGGCATCTTACTATTTGACCATGGGATCTCAGATTGTGGGAATAACATAGACACTAAACCGCACTTTACAACAGTAATAAAGTCAACTTTTAGCTTCAATATTGGCATCTAAGGAATACAAATAGAAAGAAAGCACTCCTTGAAGTGCAGAGCAGAAGTATATCCAGAAGGCCCAGAAGAAAGAAAACTTGTTGACTTTTCCTCGACAGGGCAAGAGCCGAACACCTAGGCTGGAGCACGTCCTAAAGAACTGCCTTGCGCGACATGTGCCAGGAACCCAAGAACCCATTCACACATCACTTGGTACTCATGTTCAAATAGCATGAAAAAAACTGTCAATAAGATGCGATAGAGCGGCATTTAATCTGTGTTCAGGTGCGTTCGAAACTGAACGAAAGCAATGCACCATCCACTAGCAACCACCAAGACACATGTCCATTTCCTCACAGCTGTCAAAGCAATCAGGATCCATGACATGCACCCCAAAAAACACCAGACTCAGGCCTCCTGCATTGTTCCATGAAGGTGTAATGAAAAATTGCCACTGTTAAGCAAGTCATCATCTGGGAAACTTTCAATCAGAGGGTCAGAAAGTAAATGAACAATACGTGCAGTGGTGAATGAATTTCAATAAGGAGAACTTCAAAATGAGAAGTTAAATTTCTAGGAACTTCTGTTTTGGAAGAAGAGCCTCTTTAGGGCCATCATAGCTGTGTGTGAAGTGACCTCATCTATATTCTCAGAAGCAGTGGGTCTATTCAAAGAAAATACAACACACGCATTACAACATACACACAGGCAAAGGCAAAGATATTCATATGCCACACACACACAGACACACCACACTATGATTATATACAACCGCACGAGTACACATGATGCTCGTGAGTCGCCACATGGTTGCTGATAATATGACCATCACAAGCTTAAGGGAACAAGGAGTTTAATTTACAATAGTCTGGTACAGTTCTCCGTTCCAGCATTGCCGGAGAGCATGCACCACACACTAGGGCTGAGGAACTGGCCACACCACACTGCATAACGGCTACTGAGATGGACAATCCTTACTTCCAGCCCAGCATGTCTGGCCAAGTGAACAAAAGGATGCAAGCTCTCTCAACCAGCTCTCTGTGATTTCCATGACTTAATCCCACCTACCATGGGCTGAGTCTTCCCCATCCGTAGACAATCTCCATGAAGGTTTGCTATGGACTTAACTCACATCAATTTCTCTACAACTGTGCCCAGAGCTCAAACCGCTAAACGTCAAGTTGCACTGTGCCTGAACTATGACATGAGTGTGTTTCACATATAATTCCGACACCAAAACACATAGATAAAGCAAAGACAATATTGCCCACACGTATACCTGCAAAGACAGACTCAAACACATGGAACACACATAAGAGTGTTCACACACACTCTATCACAATGCCACACATACACACAAAACTGAGCACAGACACACATCTGCATGCACACATATATGATAAACATCTAGCACACATATATGTGTTCAAAACTCTCTCACATACACATAACAATCACATGCACATTATATGCGCATAAAACCCCACACACACACAAGCACATACAGGTACAAAAACAGGTACATACACACACATATGCATGATTTCATATAAATAACACACACGAATGCCCGCAGACTATTGGAGCGCTGGCTGGAGACCAGGGCTTCCCCCGGACCAGGTGTGAGCAAGGCTTTGGCGGGAAATGGGAAACAGAATACACAACTCTCTAGGCCGAGTGAATCTGAACCCACTTTATTGAAAAATTAGTTAGTGACCCAGCTTTTATACTAGAAAAATTTAGGGCAAAGCATGTGTCCCTGCTACGCAAACAGAAGGAAAAACAAACACAGGCCCTACCCAGTCTCCTATGCTACTCAGTAAGAATAACCAATTTTTTTTCTAAGTAGCTAACCCATTGTTTGAGGGGAGAAAAGACACCAAACAGAGTCTATTCTCCCAGTTTTTTCAATTCTACTAAATGCTTCACTGGCAGCCATGGGGCTGAACCTACAAGTTGTAACAGAGACTGCTTTTTTTTAAATAACACAGAGGAGGAGTAAAGTCCTTTAATAATAATAAGGTTGTTTGTGTCTTCCATTTGAGGAATGCCAGAAGTATATTGCCCTCAGTGTTGATGACATCCATGAACCATGCATTTCCAAACTGGGGGCGTCCATACTGTCGGCCCCATGATCTCCAAGGGTGTCTCTTTCCCCCCAAGGCAGAGGCGATCAGGTGGGGGTGCACTCAGATGGTCCATCTCTTGATTCCCCATAGAGTGCTGTTTGGAAGGAAAAAAGAAACAGCCCCCTTTGCTACCACATGGATTCTCCCAGTTTAGATTGCAAATTACTATCTCCAGGGGACAGTCTTGCATCTAGACTTTCTGATGATGTCTCTTCCTGGCCTTCAGCCAGGGTATTAGAGCAATATATGGTTCCTTTTAAGTTCTAGTGAACCGATAGCAGTCTCATACTTCTGGAAGTTCTGAGGTAGTTCATAGCGTGGCGAATTTACCCACTAGTTTAAAACTCTTGAGTTGGTTCTCTAATTCTTAAAAATCAGGTATACATTCGGTTAACAAGTCTATTATTGTGAGTTCAAATCTCTATTTACAATTTGATTAAAGTTAACAGCAAGCTTTATCCTCAACCTAAGGACAGTAAAAGGCCACACCCAATTCCCAGAAGAATTCCTCATGCCCAGAGACAAAACCTTGATTATCTAGGAGAGAAATCTAGCACCTGCCCATGGGCGTTACTGCTGATATTCCCCAGAGATCAGCTTTAGCGTTCCCACTGGGCAGCCAGAGATACACCAAGGCCTGACAATTCCCGTATTTTAATGCCATGTCCTTCCCAGAAATTGTGCATAGAACAATTATTCGGCCATCTGGGACCTTATCACCAGAATGGTCAGATTAGGGAGTGGAACAAATACAAACATGCATGCTCTAATACATACAAGCATACATGCATACACATAATACAAACATGCACTCACACAAACATGGCACATATTGCACACACAAATACATATATCATGAACACTGTAAATGGTCTGTACACATATATGCTTGTTGCACCAATGAGTTAAGCAAACACAAACGTGAACATGCACATATACTCTGACAAGCAACAAGCATATGCACATTCGACCAGACATACACACATGCACATATGCTACATTTACACTCAGAATATGCCAAAAACACCGACATGTAAATATGCACACTTTACACACCACACAACATCCAACTAAAATATTTGGCATTTTTTTTTCTGGGTATATAGACATGTATTTTAGAACCCTGTTAATTCTTACTCTTCGGATTTTACAAAATCCCTAAGATTCACAAAAGACTGTGTGATGGAGAAAAACAAAATATTTCCAATATGTGAGCTACGAAAAGCATTTTCATTAGATGATTTGATATAGTCACGTGAAATACAAGCTTAATAGGCAGAGCCTTCCCATTACGGTCATGTGATTTCTTTCCCTGATTGTTTTTCCCCATAGTTTTATCACCCTTTAAAGACCACATTTTCTACCCATGAGCTTATTTTGAGTTTTCCTGAGGCGAAGGTAAGCTTTGCGAGACGAGATTTCAATCTTGTTTTACGCGTTCTCGTTTAATGTCTTTTGAACAGTTGTCTGCGTCCGTGGGAGGTATGTCACGTCAGGGATCCACTCAGAAGACAGAACCCACACTGACTATTTAAAAGGAATAAAAAACGTTGACCCACCATAAAATCATAACCTTATTGACTCTGATAGTAAAGCATTATTTAAAAGGAATACTTTCCTGAAACATTACCAACTAGAGAAGAAGGTTGACGTTAGTACAGGAGGGGTACAACGTTAAGTCATTAAACCTTAGAACTTGGAAAAGGGGGTCCCATAGAGATAAAATTCAAAACCTCTGGGGGAGCGGTTGCCCCCCAGATGTGGTGGATCATGTTACCTCAGAGCTTGTCCTGATTGAACATAAATTGCTACCCTACAGGCTCATCTATTAAATCTGCGATGGTGTAAGTTAGGGAAGTCGTGCGCACTTTTGAGAGTGGAGCATTGCTGGAGGCAGGCAAGTGGGGGATCAGGCATGAGGTTTGCTGCCAGTCTGCTTCTTGGTTCCTTGCTGTCTGGCTTCCTGATGGTTGGGCGGGTGACCTTAACCTAGCCTCCGCTTATGCATTCTGCTGTGGGCTTCCAATCCTGTGGACAAACATCCCCACCAGATAAATCTCCTTACTCCTTAAAGTCAGTGTGAGTATTGTCTACAGCAATGAATGAAAGAAAAACTAACTGACAGCAGAACTGGGGCTGAGACCCAGGATGTTGGGAAGTGAGAGCTTACCAGCCGATATTTTAGGTGCACAGTGATGAGGCTGGCCTTGGAAGTACTTGGAAAACTTGCAGACTGGATTCACGTGCTACTAGCAAAAAGGAGGACTCTGGAGAGTTTCTTTTAGCAGTCTCCTGTTCTATTGTTCCTTCATCTGTATGCTACCGGAAGGTTCCAAATGAGCTCTAGGGAGAGTTCCAATTGAATCTAGGTGGTCTTTGCATTGTAAATGATTGTCTAGATAATCATTCGGTGGTCTCAGCGGTCTGATCTTAGACTATTGCCAGTTGTGTCAAGTTGACAACACCATGCCAGCCTTAGGATAAGAAACAAAATCCACCTATGATTACTCTATCCTTGTGTCCTTGACAACCCTCGGGTGTGGAAACCTGTTATTTACACAACTTGAGAGATGGAGACCAATGGCAGAGAACAGAGAAGTTGAAAAATTACCTGGCGAGAGTACAGAGCCTTAATTGCTGGAGTGTTACACTCTATCTTTTGCCATAAAGAGAGAACAACCATAGGTGTTTGAAACATTGATATTTCCACGAGTTAAAGTTAGAATGCAAATGGAATCCAGCTTCACTACTTAAATTAGCAAGTCTCCAGGGGTTCATTCCCAGCTTGCTGGCTCTGTGACTCTATCGGACGCAACTTTGACCCTCACACGTATGAGGAATGGCCAGAGCAAGATCAGCAGCTGGTATGATATGGTTCATTCAGATGTGGCCTCTCCCACCAACACGCACCAATTCATTTTCTTTGCATCAGGAATAGAGTCCATTGTGAGTCAGGACCCCCTTCTAGCCAAGGAGTATGATTGCATGTATGTTAATCTCCTTGCCAGCGACTAGCTTGGACATGGGCACATGTCAGTCAGCTTACACAGCCGCAAGCAGGGCTACAGGTGCTCTGGCAACGTTTTCTCTTAAAAATAAGTAAGACACGCGATTGGACTTATTCTCTGCCTCTGAAAGCAAGTAAGCGCAAAATGCCTTGCCTGCGGGCTATTGCAGTCCATCTTGTAATTGTGAGCGGGAAAAGCATTACCACATCCTAGTCGCCTTTCTGGATGATCAGAGATAATTCCCCTTCTATACTAAGCTTACTTTTAGGCATTCAGCTGTGGGTAAATTTCATGGGAAAGCATTTCTTTTAAAACTAGATGCATGCACGTGCACACACACACACACACACACATACACAACACACATACACACACACACTCACACAATTTTAAGGTTTATGAAGTCTATTCCTTATCATTTAGAAAAAAACAAATGTGAGGTCATTCTATAATTTCATAACTTTCTTTATTCTGCAACACACAAATAAGTTTATCTGGAAGAAGTCAGAAAGAAATTTAAACATATGCTTCCAAGAAACAACCTTATCAACACTTTATATTTCAAAAATGTAATTTCCCTAAAAAACTTACTATCATGAAAGCCTGCGTATAGTTCTGCAATTTGACGTATCAAATGTAATTGGTAAAAAAAAACTCTCATCCATGGTTATGTGTACACAGCAAGACCCTATAGTTATGTTTTGTGTCCAAATGATTATTTGTCTTGACTCAGGATCATCCTGAGGATGGAGGAGCTGATTCATCGGGAGCAAGATATTCAAGTCCCATTATGTGAAGTCCTATACTACGGGGAGTAGTAAAAAAAAAAATGGATGGAAGATCCTCAGCAGTAGGAATTTCAGTATATTTTCATAAAGAATGGGATCTGTCGCGAACATCCAAAAGAAATGCTCTTCATAGGGAATATCGTGGAAGATGGCCACCGTGTAGCCGGGCTCATGAGAGAGGAGTCAGAGGCTCTGTGCGGCAGTGTAGGTTCCCCATTTTCAGACCTCAATCAGAAGCCGGGTTCCCGGACAGGTTAACTGGCGGTCTGGAATCATGGAGTCTTTGCCATATAGACCTATATATCTCCTGTTTGCTTGAGTCGGCCAGCCATTTTGAACTGATCAAAAGTATTTGTCGTATGTATTCACAAAAGCAGGAGCCATGTTTCGATTTCGTTGTTGTGGATGTGGATGTTGTGCGTTAGCTAATTTGCTGTATCAACAGTGATTGTAACAAGGGATTGACACCAAGTAGGAGGAAGCCAGTATTGAGAGTAAATACTGCTGGGGGCAGATGGGGAGGTACCTCTCTCTGCCTAAGGAGTGAGGTCAGGATATCTGAAAACCTGAAGAAGAAACTAGTCTGTTTCCACGGGACACATGTCCCATGAGGAACTTCCCAAACCTCGAATAGGAGGCTTTAGAGACCAGTTGCTGAAAGTACATTATTGTAGCAGCTACTCTGCAGGTTGCTGGGATGAAAAACACCACAAATGCTTAAGGGAACAAGGAATTGATTCTCTAATGATAGTGCCAGTTACAGTTCTTAGTCCAGTTGACAGGAGAGCTCACACCAAGGCCAGGCTTACGAGGACTGGCCACATCATCTCCACATTCAGAAAGGGCATGTGCTAGATGCCCTTTCTCAAACATTTCCCTCCATTTTATTCCACCCTGCTGGAGCGAGCTCTACCGACAGGACTAGGCCTTCCCATCCACTAGACTAATCTCTACAGGTTCACTCTGGGCTTAACTCAACTCCGAAATTCTTTATAAATGTATCCAGAGTAAACCCTCAAACGATAAAAATGACACATCTACCTACTATGAAAATTATTTAAACAAGAATCTTGCTAATCGTCTATTTTCTCCTTTCTTCTGAGGGAGCTTTTGTTAGCTTATGACTATTGTTTCTGAGACAGGTCTCATGGTGTAATCCACCAATGGCCCCCCACTCTCGCATTCCGTCCTGCTCCAACATGCTGGGCTGGGGTTAGAGGCTGTACTGCACTATGCTAAAGTGGAAAAAATGGTTTCTTTAGTGCAAGTTCTGTCAAGTCCTGGAGGGAAGCTAATTAAAAAATAAAACAGAGTCCTGAGAAGCAGTAGGGAGCTGCAAGTTGTGTGGGCACGCAGAGGATCTGTACAGACTAGCTAATCAGGGGTTTCCATGGACCAGATATGTCTAGGCCTGTGCCTGCTTTTGTAATCTGTTCCCAGACACAGGAGGGAGGGGAGGGAAGGGGAGGGGAAGAGGGGGAGAGGAGGGAGGGGAGGGGGGGAGGGGAAGGGAGGGAGGGAGGGAGGGGAGGGGAGGTGAAGGGGAGAGGAGGGGAGGGGAGGGGAGGGAAGGGGAAGGGAGGGGAGGGGAGGGGAGGGAGGAAAAAAGGAAGGAGAGAGGGAAGAAGGGAGAGGGAAGGAAAAGGTCAAACACCAAGAGCTTGCACATATAAAATTCAGTGAAAATTTGTAAAGCAGGCAGTGCATAGCAAGCATTTACACACAAGTGCTGCTAACAAATTTTGGAGTAGTACAGACCACCACCCATGGTAGGGGTCACTGGTGCAAGAAGAAAGGGACTTCTTGCCACTCTGAAGTTTCCTTCAATCTCCACTCCTTCTTTGGGAACTCAAAATTCTCCTCCTCCTTTAGGCAAAGCTTTTCAATCTCGCCTTTGTCATCTATATCTGTGACTTAGGAGTGTCACTTAACTTCTCTGACCCTCTGATTCCTTTTCATAACATAAGAATAATGTTCTAAAGCAATTAATGAGCTTTTCTCCTTTGCTTTTCTGCCCGTGTCATCTCTATAATCTATCTAAATTGCCCATCTGCCTTGCTGGGATGGAGGTAAGAAAATTAAGATAGACCTTCCTGGAAAAGAAAAAAGGAATTACTATCTCCGGCCAGATATGCAAAACAGGAATCTGCAACCAGACAATGCAGATATTGTTGAGAGGAAGATTTCTGTAAATTCTTTCATCTTCGTCCTTCCCACCAGCTAGGCTTTCCTGTCTCCCCTGACAATGCACCTTCCAAATATGATCATGTCTCCTATTTCATATTTAAACCACAACAATACTTCATCAGAGAATCAGAGATTCAGAGGGGAGTAGCACGTTCTCCAAGTTGCAGATGATTCATGGAAAGAACATAATTTCGACTGGACACCTAGTGTGGTTAGGAATGTCTGGCTCTGTGGGAACCACCCCCACCACACTTCTAGTCTTTACTGCCTCACTTCCCTAGTAACTCCTGGGCCATTCTTTTTTTTTAATTTTTAAAGTAATTTTTATTACTATTTATTCAATTGTGCATGTATGCATGTGTGTGTGTGTGTGTGTGTGTGTGTGTGTGTGCGTGTGTGTGTGTGTGTGTGTGTAGAACCACAGACGAATTCGGGAACCACCATGGACGGCCTCCACCTCCTCCTTGTTTACTCTGCTGGGAGATTCACAGGCTCAGCCCTACCAGGACCAGAAATGCAGGCCGCCCCCCCCCTACTTTTGCCTGGCATCTATATGTGGGGTCTAGGATCTGAACTCAGGACCTTCCACCTGCAAGGCAGAGGCTTAATCCCTGAGCCACCTCTCCAGCCCCTCCTGGGCCATTCTTTAGCAACACCCAAGACTATGATTGTAGCTCCATCCATCTTTTCTCTCTTCTTCACTCTTCTGCCCTTTGGTCACGGTCAAAGTGCCTGTCTCTTCTCACCATGCAGTTACGGTGACTCTTTCCCTGTTCTCTGACTTCAAGTGATCTCCTCCGCTCTAATATTGTTCTCCCACTTTAAGGTAAACTATAGCTTTCTCCTTGCCCCTCTCCGACTGAGCTCCCAAGAGTTTCTTCCCTTTTCTCTAGTTTTCAATAAATCCTGTTTTAACCTCTCCACATGTTCTGGCTTCAATCATCAACTCTGGGACACAAGAACCCCCCCCCCAAAAAAAAAATCTGGTTTCAATGTGACCAGTTAGGAACTAGCTCCAGTTCACAAAGGAAGTGTTCGCAAAGATCTTGCATTCTTTATAAATGATTGCATACCTATCAATAGAGATTTAGGGAAGGAGAAAGATGAAATCCACCAAGGTTAAGGAAGGGCATCGAAGTACCAAAGCTTCATGAATTAGTGGCGAGCTCTTGATTCCAAATGCAAACCGCTTATGTCCTCGCGTCCTTGCCTACAGCACTCTCCCTGCCTGCTTTGCATGACCTTACCCTGCAAGATCATTCTGCCTCTCAGAAATCTCACTCCCTGCCGAGCTAAAGAATTTGTTTTTCAGAGGATTAGAAACTAAAGAAAATTTTAGAGGAAGAAAATGGCCTGCTTCATCACAAGGCGGCTGCTGGTCTTTGCGATTTCTGACAACAAATGTTACAAGATTTTTCATTAAACTGAAAACAGCTCGCATACACCCCTGCACTGTTAAAACAGCTATTATACAAGAGAATACCTTAATTTAAGACAAATACACTAATTTGGAATTTACAGTTGACAACTCATCAATATTTAGTGCAGAGTGGGGTCAAACACATCGTCATTAGCAACTATTATTTGAATCAATTTGGTAATAAAAGAGGCCATCAGTTCTTTTCTGTTTATTACATTAGTCAGATCAATGAAAAGAAACATTCTTGTCTTCCATGTATTTGTGGGGGAAGGTACAGTATGTGTGCATATGTACATGTGTGTGCAAGTGAGTTCACTCATGAATGTTCGTGAAAAGGTAAAAGGTCAATGCTGGGTATCTTCTTCTATTGCGCTCAACTTTTTTTTTTTTTTTTGAGGACCTCTCACCTTGGAAACCTGGAGCTTACCATTTTGGCCAGGGAGTCCAGGAGATCAGCATGTCACCACCTCTGCCCTAGCTCTGGGGTTATAGACACGCACTGCCTAGCTTTTGAGTGGGTGCCAAAAACCACACTCAAGTCCTTGTGCTTGTGCAGCAAGCATTTTACCCATAGAGTCATCTCCCAACTTCCAATTCTTGGCCTTTCTATGCAAAGTAAAACTGAATAAAGTAATTTTTAATACCACATGGCACCTTGTGATATATAAAAGGCAGATGAGTGTATAGTGCCTGCGTTTTATAGAGAAAAACTAGGGATCAGAGAGAGACAATATATGAGTAGATATGAAAAGATGGTAAGGAAATCCTCATTGTCCTACAGGAAATACGTTCCCATTTTTTGTGATGTGATCCCTTCCCCATTCTCCCAGATTGCTAAAAGTCTTATGCACACAACTCTGCTTCATACCAGCAAGCCCATTCCATGCCCTTAAATGGAAGTGTTCTGGGTGAAGACATGAATCCTTCCAGTCCTTTTTAGACCAGGACTTTGTTTAATCTAATCTGACTTCTTTTTCTATTAATCACTTGGGAGTCTCTATCATCTTCGACTAATTGCCATTCATCCTGATGGACATCCATGTTTGCTAGAACTCTTCTGGTAGCAAACAGTCAACTCTTCCTTGCTTCTGCAAAAGGAATAAGGTTAATTCACCTGATAGAGAAGGGCAAGGATGGATCTCTGTCTAGGGAATGGATCTGTCCACAGTGAGCTGAGTCCTGCCATATCAATGAATGCAATTAAGACAATCCCTCATAGGCATGCTCAGAAGCCAAACTTAATCTAGAGAATCCCTTTCAGGTGTGCCTGAAAGTTTGTCTCTTAGGGTCAGATTGGATATTAATACTAACCATCACACCCAGAGATGACTGCAAGTATCTACAAGGATTGCCTAACCAGAAAGGCAGATGTGAGCACAAGCTAAATAGGTCCAGTGTCAAAGGTGTATGGGAAGTGGGTGGAAGCTGTGTATATGAGAGTCCTGAGATAGGAGAAACTAGCTTAGAGTAATGACTTCAGAGGGTTGTAGCCTCTGTCCCAGCATTGAAATATATAACCTCCCTGTTTCCATCTAATCTCAGCAAGGCAACAACCTGAACCACAAGATCATAGAATCAACAATCTTTATATTGTATGACTTTTCCTGGGGAGTTGACAACAAATGTCTATTCACCCCAAGTATGGCACCAGGGATACAGATCAAACACAATGCTTCTACTCATGTCTGGCTTAGTGAGCCAGTGAGTAATTTACAGAACAGTTTCCAAATCTAACTCTTGTTAATGTAATTGCAAGATGACCTCTCTGAGCTTCGGGTGTCTTGACAGTTAAATGTCACCATGCTCCCCACCATATAAGGCTGTTGTAGAGGGTCCTTAAGGGAGCTCATTCATTCCACTGTGAGATGGATGGAACCCACAAGTAACTCTGCCTCCCCAGCATTCTGTACGCCTGGGTCCTGATTTTTTTCATTCCCTTTCCTAGCAGTACTGCAGACTGGACTTATAATAGTATACAAACACCCTTTTTCCATTGCTGTCCTCTCCCTGCTGAGACCAATTCTCCTTACTTATTGCATTCCTACTAAATCTTTATATATATTCTTTTTTTCAGATTCAACCATTTCAACCCTCAGTGATTCAGACTAACAGCCTTCAATGTGTCTGCGTATTACAATAAACAGGCTTTAAATTAAATCTATGTGCTAAGATTCCCTTTCAATAGAATCACATCAAATGGAAATGTCAAAAGTTGGAGAAAGTATAACTGTTTCACAATTGAAGATGGAACCATGAGCCAGAGGAATTCAAAGTGGCTCATCAGGTCCCACAATAGATGTTTCAGTTGCAAGAAAACAGTATCAGAGACCTCCCACCTCTCCAAAATCAAGCCCATTGTGTTCTGATAAGATGCCAAAAGGAATCCCATAGACAAGCACAAAATATTCAAACCACAGGCTCTGTGGCTGAATGCCTAGCTTTCTGCTCCCTTACATACCATTTTTGGCAGTGTAAAGCAAATAAAATGAGGTTTCTTTCATAAGAAAATGACACATTTCTTACTGATCCTTCTACAACACAAACTCATCTGACCAGCAGTGAACTAACAAGGATTTTTCAATATATTTGCAAAACAGTCACCAAAATAATATGCATATAGTAATATATAGATGTGTGGTACATAAAGTCGAAATTCCTTTGCTGACTGCATTTCCAGTTGTGTTTTGAAGAGATGCAAAAGAGAATTGGCTAGCAAATCTTAACATCGTCTTAAATGTTTAAGGGGACATGAAACAATTTGGAAATGACTACAGACTGAAATTTCTCCTTCTTGCCCATTCATTTGTCATTGATGTGTATGAATCCCAGCAGGTAAAGGGGTAAATGGACACCTTGTAATGAAAAGAAGACACAATTATCGATTAAGTTGGATTTTAATGTAGGGATGCTGCTTTGGAAATCATATGTTCATTTGACATTTCCCTAAAGAGATGATTGGGTGGGGGGAACATTTTTCTGAAGCGCTTGGGGCAGCTATTCGAACACCGAAAGCTTGCTCACAGAGACTGTGGTCCTTTGTGGCCAAGTGTGACCCAACTGTTTGTACCATTTTCAGTGTCGACCCAGTGCAAAGAGCCATTCTAGACCTTAATTAAATGTCCAGAAAGATCTTTCTGAATGTGCAAAGACATTTGTCTGAGGAAATGTTGTCAAAGAAAGGGGCTGGATTGGAGGTCACTGAGGAATTAGTATTGAGTGTTGACGTGATTCAGGCACCTGATACGTGAAGATAAGCAAGGGAACTTCTGAAAAGTAAAGGAAGTTGAGAAGCAAGGCATGCTCTGTGGCAGACTTCAAGCCTACCTGATGGCATCACCACTTCTGCAAAGCGGGGTAATAGTGATGCCCTAACCATTGTACACATCCAGCACATCTGACACATAGGAGAAACCCAAGCAAACTCACCTATGCATACGGTGGCAGCAATTAATGACCCTAAGGCTCAGTCATTTCTGGGACTTAAAAATGAGTCTCGGGCAAAAAACACTATCAGGCAAGATGCACAAGACTAGGGCAAAACTTTCAGGCTCTGTCTCTCCCTTTCCAGTTGCTTTGGAGCACTCTAATTCATACTATGTAAATGATGAAATATCCCATGGATCAGTGGGAGTTGTGCCTTTCAGATTATTAGGGGTATTATAGCTGATTACAAGTTCAAGGAGGTTGGTTTAGCATGGATAGGACTGTTATCTTATTGCAAGCTACATTCAAGATTTAGCCAATAAAATAACACTGACTGCTGGTATCCAAATTGTTCATGTAGACAGAGGTCCTGTGATACAATATTTGGGGGTTTCCACATTCCTTAGGAACGGTATTGGTAAAGTGATGCTACCCCACAGTGGTTGGCTACCAACTGCTTTTAATTTGTTTTTGTTTTATTAGGAGAAATACAACCAAGAAATTCTAATCAACTCGGTATAAAATGATTTTAAGTGACTTACTTCAAACTGAAAAACCATTGTAAATAAACTGTGGAAATGGAAATGCTCCCTTGCCAGATACCCCATCTCATTTTTAAAAACACTTCAGAACTTCAGTCAATCTCAGAAAATATCAACTCCCAAATATTATTTCTAAGATACTATTAGTCAGAAAAATAAAATTAAAATACTGATTGCATATAAGAAAAAATATTTTGTAATGAAGCTTCTGAATACTAGTGTATCAGTTATTTTTCTTGATACTGTGACCAAATATGACAAGAAGCAACTATGGCAGAAAAGATTTCTTTTGATTCACAGTTCAAAGGATATGGCCTATTGTGATGGAAGGCATAGAAGCAGGTATTACCAATATTGGAGAGATGAATTAAGAATTAAGCCTCTGTCTCACAAACAGAAAGTCCTGAGTTCTGATTCCTGGATCCCACATGAAAATTCTGGATGGAAATGGCAGTGGCCTAGATTTCTAGCCCTGGAAGGCAGAACCTGGGAAACCCCAGAGCAAAGCAAGAAGGAGGTAATGAAATCCAGGGTGATCCCAGTGTTACACATGGGACTCCATAGGCATGCACAGTGCCCTGTTCTACGCTCCTACACACAACACACACACACACACACACACACACACACACACACACACACACCCCTACATAAGCAAAAGACAAAAAAAAAAAAAAAGAAGCAGAAACGGGTCTAGCTCCTGTCCATGGCAGCGAGAGTCTGCCTGCCCACATCTTCACAGATGAAAAGGCCAAGCAGAGAATGTTTGCTTCCTGTACTTCTTTCCTTGTAGTCTTTTTGTTCAGTCCAGGACCACATCCCATGGAATAGAGTTTCCCCCTCAGTTCATCTTCCCTGAGACACTTCGACAAACATATCCAAAGGTATGTCTCACTAACGCTCTAGGCAGCTCCTAATCAAGTTGATAATCAAAATTAACCATCCAGGCTGGGCAACATGAAGGGGGAAAGGCTCTTGCCACGTTTCCTGGTTGTATAGAAATGACTCAACGTAGGCTGAGGAGATGCTCAGAGGCTAAAACATTGGCCTCACAAGCAGAAGGAACTGAGTTCTAAATACCAGATCCCACATCAGCGCTCCAGGCAGTAAATGCAGCAGCCTGCTCTTATGACCCAGAAAGGCAGAGTGGGAAAACCCAGAGGAGAGTAATAAGGAGGTAGAGAAGTCCTGAGTGACTGAATGATCTCAGTGTCACCCTTGGACCTCCACAGGCACACCCTCAAGTGCTCTCTTCTGCACACACGCCACACACATACACACATACATGCGCATGCACATGCATGCACACACACACACACAAACGCACACGCATGCACACATACACAATATGACTCAACCCTTTAGAACAGAAGTTTGGAGATAAGACTAAATGGATTTGAAATGCTGGTTGTCTGTTATGTCATTTCTAGGAATCTAGCTGAATGAAATTATCATAAATGTAGAAAAACTGTCGACATTTCTGTCCATAACAGCTGAGTAGCCGCCCTTATTTTCTCTCTTGTAAAAAACTTCTGGGATACCAAATAAAACAAGAGTAGCATTAATTCTATCCTCAGTAACAAACATAATGGGTTTAGTCACATTGTTATTAAAGACAACATTTATTGATTCTTTACTAAATGCCAAGTAATGGGTAAAGGGCCCATATAGACATTCATTTACCATCCATTAAACACAAACACCAATGAGTATTTCACCTGAGGTCCCTTCAAGCTGAGAAAAAGACCTGGCATCCAGAAGTCAAATGTATAAAGAAAGTTGTAATTGTACAAGAAATGCAGAGGTGGTGATTCATGGCGCCACTCAGAAAAGACCTTCTCTGTGCCTCTACTAACCTGGTTGTGGTCACAATATGGTCGCCGTAGTGCACATCCTCACATCAGATACCAAGAGGCTTGCTGTGATGGCTGAGTGTCTTGATGGCATGGAAAATAAAAAAGTGTCCCTTGTCTCCGGCTCCCAAATGCTCTCAGGCAGCATGAGGAAAGAAGCCAAGAGGGCACCTAGGCTGGGTAGTCAAAGGGACAGAAAGCAACAGAACCTATGGCATATGGGCATAGAACAGAGCAATCCTGAAGTGAGATTGTTCCTATTTCTCCTATGCTTTTTATGAAGCTGAAATGTTTAGCACACCAACCTCTCTGAGATCCTTGCTATTCTGTCCATGATAAGTAAATTACTTTACCTTTTAAGAGTCTTTGTGTCATTTATTATAAAATGGGGGTGGGTTTTTTTTTAACCATTGCAGAAACTTTTAGAAGTATTTTAAAGACTTCATACATACAAGTATCCAAAGTAGAATATGATATGTGAGATCAGGCTGATAATGGCGCTTTGCTGTTCTCCTTCATAGTACTGTGAATTGTCACAATGACTGATGCAACAAGGAGACCTGGAAAGAAGTTGAAGGCTGTGTGTCTCCTGTAACATCAACAACAAGATCTCCAAACCAAGGGCAGAAAGAATGACTGGGCACTAGGGGAGCTGCTGTGGCTCTTGCTGCATATTCACTAGTCCTTGTGTCCTGAAATGTCCCTGTTACCTACATGTGACTTCATTTCTTAAAGCATAGACATTCCAGCATATGGTACCATGATTAGACTCAAAATCAAATGATGCAATAAGTGTGAAACTACTCTGAAAGCCCTAAAAAGTTAGTTGATGTAAATGAATGTCATTAATGCCAGTACAATGAGTCATTGCGACAAGCTGGCCCCCAAGATCACTTCAAACTCAGGTATCTCATAACTAGTGTCTTTAGCTCAGGCCAGGATCACAGACCCTCACTTTGTGTCTTTTCTCCCATACCTATGTACATGGAATGCCACAACAAAACATCTTAGACCAGGTGATTTATAATTGGAGGGATTTGTTGCTCCTAGGTCTGGAGACTGGGAAGCCCAAGGTCAGGGTATTGACAGAATGAGTGTCCGTTCCTCATAGCTAGTGTCCGCCTACTGCAAGGGAAGAGGCAAGCAAGCGTCTTCAGGATGCTTTATAAAAGCATCGTTCATGACATGGGTCATGAAGACCCGCCCTCCTCACCTAGTCACTTCGCAAAGGCTCCTGCCTCTTAATAGAATTTAACATGAATGTGGTTAAAAAAAAAAATAAGACCACAGCAATCCTTCCCCTTCCAACTGCTGGGAAATACAATGATAATAATAAACCAAATATAGTGCACACACTTTCCTTAGAATAATAAAGCACTCTAATCTAGACCCATTCAATTATAGGTTACATCTACATCACAACATAGGAGTAAGCCAGATCACAAGTACTGTTCTATTAGGTCTGCCTGAGATATACAGGCATGACTGGTTCAGCACAAATCCAAACTTGAGGCCAGGAAAACATTGCCAGAAGAGAATTCTAAGTCACACTGGAATTGTTGCTTCCCACTGTTTACAGGCCAATGAAGACTTGAAATTGAATAGCTGTGAGAGATTAAAGATGTCTACAACATTCCTCAGCCTTAGAAAGAAATTCTGACACATGCAACAACACGGGTGAGCCTAGAAAACATTAGACTAAGTGAAATAAACCAATGACAAACGGACAAATGCCTTGTGTGTCTGCTTCCATGATATATCCAAAATACTCAAATTAATAAAGACAGAAAGTAAAGTGAGCTGCCAGGTGACAGAATGAGAATGGATGGGGAGTCACTGTTGAAATGGTAGAAAGTTTCAGCTTTGGGTGAATGAGGAAAGTTCTTAAGACAGATGGGGCTCGTGTTGGTGTGACAACGCAATGATGCATATGAAGCCTCATGCGATTCCCTTATGATAAAGGTTATGCTGAAAAGTCAAGTCTTTTTTTTTCCCTTGGACACAGTTCTAATTTTTTGGTGACTTTCTTGAAGAAAAGTGGTGGGAATAAAATTCTAGAATTCTCAAGGCCCTTTTGCTCCAGGTTCCCAGTATCCTCTGTCCTGGTGATGCTTGGGAATGCCTAAAGTATGCTTGTGTAAATTGAGTCCAGTATAGGACGTACATCCTGTATTGAATAGGAAAACTCGTTCTCAACAAAGAATGGGTCATCATACCAAGGCTGAGAAACCCAAGCTGAAAGATGACAGCTGCCATTCAAGAATTCCATGTACTCTGAAATCACTCTGTTGTGGGGAAATGCAAGCTATCCGAGTACTGATCAAGTAGAAAGAGAGAATAGCTAAATAAATCCAGTGGTGCCAGCCTTACTAGCCAAGATGCCAGATGTAGATACAAAAGAACACTACAGGGCTGGCAGAAGTGATATGAAAAACTAAGAATCAGCCCTATGCACACACACCCACAGTTGACGAATTAGACATCACCGACAGTACTGACACTTCCCATTTGTCAGAGAACTCTCCTTGCTATGCATTATCTGAATTCATAGCCCAAAAAGACAAATGTAAGCCTGTAGCATGATTGATTTTTTTAATCACTTAGATTGAAACAACTTATTCCCAACAAGGGCAGTCTGTTGATCTCACAGAAGAAATTAACACTTAAAATGTTGATCTGACTTCAGGAAGACCAGAACCATGTAAACAGTGCAGACTAACTCAAAATGAACTTCAGTGATCTCCCACCAGTAAAACTGAGATGTTAATCACTGTAAAACCAGTCGCTTGAAGACACTTAGGATAATACTTGCCTAGTGGATCTTTTCAATAGTTACTTTTGATGGGATTTTTATCTGCTGTGCCTTAAGAACACAGAGCAAAGATAACCCTCAAATTAGCCTTCCTTAATATTGAGCAACTTAAATGGACATGAAGTGATTTTGGTCTGGAAAGCCCCCCTACTCCCCACCTGACTCTTGTAATGATCTCTTTCAAGCCCTTTTCTAACAGACCAAGGTCAGAGTCCCACTTCTAATCGTTATTATTTACATAATCTTCAGTGATTAATATATACCATGAACCAAATATTTCTTTTCCTCAGAATTCACATGTGGAAATCTTAACGCCTCCAAACCATGGTACTGGGATATGGGGCTTTGGGGACATACTTCCATAGGAGGGCAGAGGCCCCCAGGATGGGATTAGTGCCCTTAAAAACAAATCCCAGATCTCTGTCTGGCCCATCTAATACGTGAAGATACAGCAAAAAGACCTAACAAATGGGACTTCATCAGACATTGTCTTCTAGTACTTTGATATTGGACTTTCCAGTCTTCAACTTTCTGAGAAAGAAATTTCAGTTGTTCATAAACTACCCAGTCCAGAGAACTTTGTTATAGGAGCATAAACTTTCTGAGACAGCATCTGTAAAGATTCTATTTCTAGTGTAAGAGAATAATGAATGGCGATAATAATATATTATATCCTGGCGTGATTATGGATATTAAGTGAAATAAATGCATCTAAGGTCCATAGTACAATGCCAGGCTGTCACTCACTCAACGGCATCTTTACTTATTTGACATGTGGGGATCTCAGCTGTGGGAATAACATAGACACTAACCAGCCCCTTTACAACAGTAATAAAGTCAACTTTAGCTTCAAATTGGCATCTAAGGAATTACAAATAGGAAAGAAAAGCACTCCTTGAAGTGCAGAAGTATATCCAGAAAGCCAGAAGAAAACTGTATGACTTTTCCTAGATCAGGGCAAGAGGAACACCTAGGCTGGATCAAGTCCTAAAGCAACTGCCTGGGACATGTGCCAGGAACCCCAGAACCCCATCACCACATCACTTGGGTACTCATGTTTCAAATAGCATGAAAAACTGTTCAATAAGATGGAGAGCGGCATTCATCTGGGTTCAGGTGCTTTCGAAACTTGAACGAAAGCTACTGCACCATCCACTAGCAAGCCACCAAGACACATGTCCTATCTTCCTCACAGCTGTCAAAGCAATCAGGATCCATGACCATGCCCCAAACACCAGACTCAGGCCTTCCTGCATTTGTTCCATGAGGTCTGTAATGAAAAATTGCAACTGTAAGCAAGTCATCCATCTGGAAACTTTCAATTCAGAGGGTCAGAAAGTAAATGAACAATACGTGCAGGTGAATTTCAATAAGAGAACTTCAAAATGAAGAAGTAAATTCTAGGAACTTCTGTTTGGAAGATAGAGTCCTCTTATGGGCCATCATAGCTGTGGTGTGAAGTGAACCTCATCTCTATTCTCAGAAGCAGTTGGGTCTATTCAAAGAAAATACCACACACGCATACACACATACACACAGGCAAGCACAGATATTCATATGCACACACACACAGACACACACACATATGATTATATACAAACGCACGAGTACACATATGCGTTGTTGCAGTCCGCCTACATGGTTGCTGATAAATGACCATCACACAGCTTAAGGGAACAAGGAGTTTACTTTTACAATAGTCTGGTTACAGTTCTCAGTCCAGCTTGACGGGAGAGCATGCACCAACACTAGGGCTGAGGGAACTGGCCACACCATCACTGCATAACGGCTGAGATGGACAATCCTTACTTTCCAGACCAGCATGTCTGGCCAAGTGAACAAAAGGATGCCAACTCTCTCAACCAGCTCTCTGTGATTTATCCAGGACTTAATCCCACCTACCATGGGCTGAGTCTTCCCCATCAGCTAGACAATCTCCTGCAGGTTTGCTCTGGACTTAACTCAACCATCAATTCTCTACAACTGTGCCCAGAGCTCAAACCCTCAACAGTCAAGTTGACACCTGTGCTTAACTATGACATGCGTGTTCACATATACTTCCTGACACAAAACACATAGATAAGCACAGACACATATTGCCCACACGTATACCTGCAAGCACAGACTCAAACACATGAACACACATATGAGTGTTCACACACACTCTATCACAATGCACACATACACACAAATGAGCACAGACACACATCTGCATGCACACATATATGATAAACATCTGAGCACACATATATGTGTTCACATACTCTCTCACATACACATACACTCACATGCACATATATGCGCATACACAACCCACACACACACAAGCACATACAGGTACAAACAGGTACATACACACATATGCATGCTTTCATATAAATAACACACACATATGCCGCAGACTAGAGTCGCGGCCTGGAGACCAGGGCTCCCCCGGACCAGGTGAGGCAAGGCTTTGGCGGAAATGGGGAACAGAATACACAACTCTCTAGGCCGAGTGAATCTGAACCCACTTTATTGAAACTTAGTGACAGCTTTATACTAGAAAAATTTAGGGCAAAGAATGTGTCCCTGTACCTGCAAACAGAGGAAAACAAACACAGGCCCTCCCAGTCTCCTATGCTCAGTAAGAATAAACAATTTTTTTTCTAAGTAGCTAACCCATTGTTTGAGGGAAAAGACACAAACAGAGTCTATTCTCCCAGTTTTTTCAATTCTATCTATAATGCTTCACTGGATAGCCATGGGGCTGAACCTACATAGTTGTAACAGAGACTGCTTTTTTTAAATACACAGAGGAGGATTAAAGTCCTTTAATAATAAGGTTGTTTGTGTCTTCCTTTGAGGAATTCCAGAAGTATATTGCCCTCAGTTGTTGATGAGCCATCCATGAACCATGCATTCTCCAAACCTGGGGTCCATACTGTCGGGCCCCATATCTCCAAGGGTGTCTCTTTCCAGGCAGAGGCGATCATTGGTGGGGGTGCACTCAGATGGTCCATCTCTGTGATTCCCCATAAGAGTGCTGTTTGGGAAGGGGAAGACACAGCCCCCTTTGCTATCGACATGGATTCTCCCAGTTTGGATTGCAAATACCATCTCCAGGGGATGGTCTTGGCATCTAGACTTTCTGGCATGATGGTCTCTTCCTTGGCCTTCAGCCAGGGTAAGAGCAGTATCATGGTTCCTTTTAAAATTCTACTGAACAGAATAGCAGTCTCATATTTCTGGAATTTCTGAGTTAGTTCATGGGTGGGAATTTTACACACCTATGTTTTAAAACTCTTGAAGTTGTTCTCTAATTTCTTTAAAAATCAGGTATACATTCTGGTTAACAAGTCTAGTTATTGTGAGTCAAATCTCTATTTACAATTTGATTTAAAGTTAAAAGCAAGCTTTCTCTCTAAACCTAAGGACAGGTAAAAGGCACACCCAATTCCCAGAAGAATTCCTCCTGCCAGAGACAAAACTTGAATTATCTAGGGAGGAAATCCTAGCACCTGCCCATGGGCGTTACTGTGATATTCCCCAGAGATCAGGCTTTAGGTTCCCAACTGGGCAGAGATACACCAAGGCCTGACAATTCCCGTATTTTAATGCCATGTCCTTTTCCCAGAAATTGTTTGCATAGAACAATATTCTGCCATGCTGGGACCTTATCCACCAGAATGGTCAGATTAGGGAGTGGCACACATACACACATGCATGCTCATATACATACAAGCATACATGCATACACATATATACAAACATGCACTCACACAAACATGTGCACATATGCACACACAAATACATATATTCATGAACACGTAAATGTGTATGTACACATATATGCTTGCACCAATGAGTTTAAGCAAACACAAACGTGAACATGCACATATACTCTGACAAGCACAAGCATATGCACATATACATACATACACACATGCACATATGTACATACACTCAGACATATGCAAAAACACAGACATGTAATATGCACACTTTACACACACACACAACATCCAACTAAAATATTTTGCATTTTTTTCTGGGTATGACATGTATTTAGAACCCTGTTAATTCTATACTCTTTCTGATTTTACAAAATCCCTAAGATTCAACAAGAAGACTGTGTGAGGAGAAAAACAAAATATTTCTCAATATGTTGAGCTACGAAGCATTTTCATTTAGATGATTGATATAGTCACGTGAATATACAAGCTTAATAGGCAGATCCTTCCCATTACGGTCATGTGATTCTTCCCTGATGTTTTTCCCCATAGCTTTTATCACCCTTTGACAGACCACATTTTCTTAACACATGAGCTTATTTTTGAGTTTTCCTGATGGAATGTAAGCTTTGCGAGACGGAGATTTTCCATCTTGTTTACTGCTTTCTCGTTAATGTCTTTTGAACAGTGTCTGCGTCGTGGGAGGTATGTGCACGTCAGGGACCACTCAGAAGACAGAACCCACACTGACTATTTAAAAGGAATTAAAAAACGTTGACCCACCATAAAATCATAACATTATTGACTTGATAAGTAAAGCATTAAAAGGAATACTTTCCTTAAAACATTACCAACTCGAGAAGAGGTTGAAATTAGTACAGGAGGGGTACAAGTTAATATCATTAAACCTTAGGAACTTGGAAAAGGGGTCCCATAGAGATAAAATTCAAACCTCTGGGGAGGGTGCCCAGCTGTGTGGATCCTGTTACCTCAGAGCTTGTCATGATTTGAACATAAATTGTACCCTACAGGCTCATCTATTTAAATCTTTGGATGGTGTTAATGTTTAGGGAAGTCGTGGCACTTTTGAGAGGTGGAGCTATGCTGGAGGAAGGCAAGTGGGGGGATCAGGCCATGAGGTTTGCTGCCAGTCCTGCTTCCTTGGTTCTTGCTGTCTGGCTTCCTGATGGTTGGGGTGACCTAACCTAGCCTCCTGCTTATGCCTTCTGCTGTGTGATTCCCATCACTGTGGACAACATCCCCTCACCAGATAAATCTCCTTTACTCCTTAAATTGTGTGTGAGTATTGTCTCACAGCAATGAAAGAAAACTAACTGCAGCAGAACTCGGGGCTGAGACCCAGATGTTGGGAAGGGGAGCTACCCAGCGATATCTTTAGGTGCACAGTGATGAGGCTGGCCTTGGAAGTACTTGGAAACTTGCAGACTGGATTCACGTGCTACTAGCAAAAGGAGGACTCCTGGAGAGTTTCTTTTTAGCAGTCTCCTGTTCTATGGTTCCTTTCATCTGGTCTGCTACCGGAAGGTTCCAATGAGCTCTAGGGAGGTTCCAATCTGATCTAGGGCTGGTCTTTGCATTGTAAATGTATTGTCTAGATAATCACTTCAGGTGGTCTCAGCTGATCTTAGCTATTGCCAGGTGTGTCAAGTTGACAACACCCTGCAAGCCTTAGGATAAGAACAAATCCACCTACTGATTACTCTATCCTTGTGTCCTGTGACAACCCTCGGGTGTGGAACCTTTTATTCACAACTTATAGATGAGAGACCCAAGGCAGAGAAGGTTGAAAAATTACCTGGAGTACAGAGCTAATTGCTGGAGTGTTACACTCTTATCTTTTTTCCATAAAGAGAGAACAACATAGGTGTTTGAACATTGATATTTCCAAGAGTTAAAGTTAGAATGCAAATGGAATCCAGCTTCACTCTACTTAAACTTAGCAAGTCTCCAGGGGTTCATTCCCAGCTTGCTGGCTCTGTGACCTCTATGGACGCCACCTTTGACCCTCACATGTATGAGGAATGGACAGAGCAAGATCAGCAGCTGGGTGATGATATGGTTCATTCAGATGTGGCTCCTCCCACCAACACGCACCAATTCATTCTTCTTTGCATCAGGAATAAGGTCCTTGTGAGTCAGGACCCCCTTCTAGCCCAAGGATGTATGATGATGTCATGTTAATCTCCTTGCCAGCGACTAGCTTGGACATGGGCACATGTCAGTCAGTCTTACACAGCAGCAAGCAGGCTACAGGTGCTCTGGTCACCTTTTTCTCTTAAAAATAAGTAAGACACGGATTGACTTATTCTCTGCCTCTGAAAGCAAGTAAGCAAAAATGCCTTGCCTGGGGCTATTGCAGTCATCTTGTAATTGTGAGGAAAAGCCATTACCACAATCCTAGTCGGCCTTTCTGTGATGATCAGAGATAATTCCCCTTCTATTACCTAAGCTTACTTTAGGCATTCAGCTGTGGGTAAATTTCAGTGGGAAAGCATTTCTTTTAAAACTAGATGCATGCACGTGCACACACACACACACACACACATACACACACACACATACACACACACACTCACACAATTTTACTGTTTATGTAAGTCTTATTTCCTTATCATTTAGAAAAACAAACTGTGAGGTCATATCTATAATTTCATTAACTTTATTTATTATGCCACACAGCAAATAAGTTTATCTGGAAGTTCAGAAATTTAAACATATGCTTCCAAGAAAACAACCTTATCAACACTTTATATTCAAAATGTAATTTTCCCTAAACAACTACTATTCATGAAAGCCTTCGTATAGTTCTGCAATTTGAGTATCAAATGTATATTGAGTACAAAAAACTCTCATCCATGGTTATGTGTACACAGCAATACCCTATAGTTATGTTTGTGTCCAAATGATTATTTGTCTTGCTCAGGATCAACCTGAGGATGGAGGATGCTGGATTCATCGTGGAGCAGATCTTCAAGTCTCCATTATGTGAAGTTATACTACTGGGAGTAAAAAAAATGGATGGAAGGACTCAGCAGTAGGAATTTCAGTATATTTCAGTAAAGATATGGGATCTGTCGCGAACATCCAAAAGGGAAATGCTCTTCATAGGAATATCGAGGAAGATGGCCACTCTGTGTAGCCGGGGCTTCATGCAGAGAGGAGTCAGAGGCTCTGTGCTGGCAGTGTAGGTTTCCCCATTTTTCAGACCTTCAATCCAGAAGCCGGGTTCCCGGGACAGGTTAACTGGCTGTCTGGAATCAGTGGAGTCTTTGCATAGACCTATATATCTCCTGTTTTGCTTGATTGGCCAGCATTTGAACTGATCAAAAGTATTTTCGTAGTATGTCTTCACAAAAGCAGGAGCCATGTTTCGTTTCTGTTGTTGTGGATGTGGATGTTGTTGGTTTGCTAATTTGCTGTATCAACAGTGATTGTAACCAAGGACTTGACACCAAGTAGGAAGCCAGTATTGAGAGTAAATACTGGCTGGGGGCAGATGAGGCAGGTACCTACTCTCTGGCCTAAGGAGTGTCAGGATATCTGAAAACATGAAGAAACTAGGCTGTTTCTCACGGGACACATGTCCCATGAGAAACTTCCCAAAACCTCGAATAGGATGGCTAGAGACCAGTTGTGAAGTACATTATTGTAGCAGCTACTCTGCATGTTGCTGATAAAATCACCATCAAATGCTTAAGGGAACAAGGAATTTATTCTCTAATGATAGTGCAGTTACAGTTCTTAGTCCAGCTTGACAGGAGAGCTCACACCAATGCCAGGCTTAGGGAACTGGCCACATCATCTCCACATCAAAGAGCATGTCTAGATGCCCCTTTCTCAAACATTTCCCTCCCTTTTATTCACCTGCCTGGAGACTAGCTCTACCCACCATGGACTAGGCCTTCCCCATCCACTAGATAATCTCCTACAGGTTCACTCTGGGCTTAACTCAACTACGAATTCTCTATAAATGTATCCAGAGTTAAACCCTCAACTATAAAAATGACACCTCTACCTAACTATGAAAATTATTAAACAAGTATATCTTGCTAATCTTCTTATTTTTCTCCTTTCTTTCTGAGGGAGCTTTTTGTTAGCTTATGACTATTGTTTCTGAGACAAGGTCTCACTGTGTAATCCACACTGGCCCCCCACTCTCTCATTCCGTCCTGCTCCAACATGCTGGGCTGGGGTTAGAGGCTGTACTGCTATGCTAAAGTGGAAATGTTTCTTTAGTGCAAGTTCTGTCAAGTCCTGGGTAAGGGCTAAAAATAAAACAGAGTCCTGAGAAGTCAGTAGGGAGCTGCAAGTGTGTGGGCAGCAGAGGATCTGTACAGACTAGCATAATCAGGGGTCTTCCATGGACCAGATATGTCTAGGCCTTGTGCTGCTTTGTAATCTGTTCCCAGAACAAAGACCTCACCAAATCATGGTGACATGAAGTAAAATATGACTTGGGTTTTTGACCAAGTTGAGAAAAAAACTAGTAAGTGCAAAGTACTGCTGCATCATAGAGGTCAGCTGTAGGTTCTCCAATCAGGGCTCACAGCCAGTGAAGCCTCTATTTACTCTGCAACATTCTCTGACCAGTATTTTGCTCTCTGGTCCCCACTGGGACTGAAGGGAAGATTTTAAAGGGCAGATTTTTGCAGTTTACAATATGTTGTGTGTCACAGTTTAAAATGTGTCCCCCCACAGTCTCATGTGTTTGCCAAAGTCATGGCACATTGAGAGGTGGAGTAGTTGAGTTAAGCCCAGAGCGAACCTGTAGGAGATTATCTAGTGGATGGGGAAGGCCCAGCCTATGGTGGGTAGAGCTAGTCTCCAGGCAGGTGAATAAAAGGGAGGGAAGGCGGTCACAAGGGGTGGGCCTTGAGGTAGATTAGTCCCACCCTAACTCCAGGAGAATTCTGCCTTTGCAGCAAGCAGTCTCCAAGATGTCTGCAGTGACATAGCCTCCTCCAACTTTTGTCAGCCAGCCATGCCACCTCCATTTTGAAAGACTGTATCTCCCCTCTGGAACCATAAGCTGAATAAATCTCCCTTTCTCCCTTAAGTTGCTTGTCTTTGGATGCTCTCTCACAGCAATAGTTAAGAGTAACTGTTACAGATATTGGTACTGGGTAGTGGGGTATTACTGTGAGATTAAGAACATCTGGTATTACAACCTGAAGTTGTTTGTAAAGCTGAGAGAAGTTGGTATCCAGCAGTGTGGCCAATACTGTGATGTGGCTAGTATGCCTTTGGAACTGTTTGTTGGGAGAAATACGGAGAACTTTGGGACTTTGTGCTGGGAAAGTCTTGGTGATGGGGCCAAATGGGCTTTTCTCATGAGAGCTCTGAAGAAAGCAATTTGTGAGAGACGTAGGCAGTGGAAGCCCAGCTTATCAAGATCCAGAGGGGAACAGAGATTGTGTTTGCAACTGGACAAGTGACACATGGAGCCATGTGTTGGCAGAGAGTTTAGTGAAGTTTTGTCCTCATCCTGAAAGTTTGCCTGAAGTTAAACCGGAGTGTTTAGTAGAGGAAATTTCAAGGCAATGTGGTCTTGATAATGTGATATGGCTACTTTGTAGCTCTCTTCAGAGTCATAAAAAAGAGCAAAGAATCAGTCAGAAAGAATCAAAAACTGTAAGATCTAAGAAATTAAAGATTGAAATGCCATATGACCCTGCTATTCCACTTTTGGGAATAACCCCCCATACAGCAGAGGTTCACCTCGATAGCACAAGCACGACCATGTTCATAGCAGCACTGTTTACAATAGCAAAGTCATGGAATCAGCCCAAATGTCCAACAGTTGACGAGTGGATAAGGAAACAGTGGTACATCTATACAATGGAGTACTATTCAGCCATCAAAAATGATGAATTACTGGAATTTGCTGGGAAATGGATGTCATTAGAAACAATTATATTAAGTGAAGTATCCCAGACCCAGAAAATTAAGCGCCGTATGTACTCCCTAATAGGTGGCTCCTAGTACCAAACCCACCCAGTCCACCTAGAGACAGTAATTCCAAGGATTATGAACAGGAGGGATGGGGTAGGAGGGCCACACCAGAAACAAAGAGAGAAGGGACCATGTTACAGCAGGGAAAATAGGCCTCCACCAAGGACCCAAATAAGTAATGAGACATCTGATTAAGTTCACAGACTTTTGTTCCTGATCATTTACTACTGAGGGGATGTGATCTCACCAGAAGAGGAGGGCATATAGTCTGGCAGATAAAAAGTAACAATTTTGCAAATGGGTGATAGACCCCTCCCTCACTGTGGTTTCCCACTTTTATTACATCTACCTTTGAATGTGCTTTTATCACAAGACTCTAACAGCTTTTTGTCTCTGGCCAGGGGGTAACATACAATGCCCACCAGGATGGAGTGAAGGGCATTGCAGGAGCAGCAAAACTGCAAAAGAAAATCAACAAACCACAATCCAGAACTTCAGAGACTCTATATCAACCACCTAGAACTAGGCCAGCTTAGTCTCTCCCCATCTTGAAGCTCAGGGAAATTTGCGGAAGAGGGGGCGGTAAGAGTGTAAGAGCATAAGGATGGGAGGAGCAATGATATGTAAGATACTCTATACTAGTTAGGGCTGAAGCAATCATAATTGGACTTTGCATGCCCTGCGCATTGTCCAACACACTGTTGACCTCACAATGTCTAGCATCTGCTAAAGGCACCAAGATCCTTGGAGGCAAAGGATTGGCAGCCACAGCAGTGTTCCTATACCTAAGGGGAACACGGGAAAGGGTTCAGGAAAGGCCACTGGGTCCTTGTACGTCATCGGAGAGGAGGGCCCAGAGGAAAATCAGACATGCACAAGAAAGGACTCTCTGGGGATTGGGGTGGGAGGCACTGGGGGATGGGGAGGGAGAGGGGTGGGGAGGGGGAGCAGGGGGTACGGGGGGAGGAGGAGGGAGGGAGGAAACTGGTGTACCTAATAAGTTTGTATGAGCTGAAATAAAAAAAAAAAACTGTAAGATCTAATGATGAAAAATACAATGCCAAACTTAAAGAGTTGAACTAGGAAGAAACAGGGAACAAAATGGCTGTTAAAAAGATTAGCTCCATTTGTGGGGCTGGAGAGGTGGCTCAGGGGTTAAACCTCTGCCTTGCAGGCAGAAGGTCCTGAGTTCGGATCCTAGACCCCACGTATAGACGCCGGGCAGAAGCAGGGGCGGCCTGCGTTTCTGGTCCTGGTAGGGCGGAGCCGTGAATACCGGAGCAGAGTAAACAAGGAGGAGGTGGAGGCGGTCCATGGTGGTTCCCGAATTCGCCTGTGGTTCTACACACACACACACACACACACACACACACACACACACACACACACACACGCACATGCATACACGCACAATTGAATAAATAATAAAAAAAATTAAAAAAAAAGATTAGCTCCATTTGTAAATCAAAGCCTGCTCTCAATTTGGATAATAGGAGAGGCCCTAGTTTGAGGGCAAGATCCTCAGAGAAGGCTCCCACCCATAAGAATGAAAATCCTTTTGAAGAAATGAGCTAAAGGATGGAGTCTCCTTCTTCCATAAAGCAACTGTTCAGGTGCAAAAGAGCTTTTTCCCATGGTTATTACAGAGAAGCTGAATCAGCTGTGATTCAAGGGGGCCAGTATTGGCAAAGTCATCCACATGGTTCTGGTTTTAGAAGCATCAGTGGTGCAAGAGGAAGGAGATCGTGGAGTCCTCCTCCAAAATTTCAAAAAACGATGGAAGCCAGGCAACATGTAGCAGAAAGTCTGCAAGTTAAAGGCCCAAGAAGGGCAGTTTGTGCTGTGGAGTTACAGCCTGGTTTGCCATTGAGAAGTAAAGATGTTAGAGATGCCAGAGATAACATGGGACATCTGCCAAGGAAAGCTGTATACCCTGGGAGGAGATAGCTCAAGTTCTTTGGGCAGCTACATTGGAGGGGTGGAACCAAAGCCCTTTGGAACTGAGATGATTTCAACAAGAGGCTCACCTGTTGGACTTAGAGCTACAGGATTTGGAGTTTGTCCTGCTGGTTTTCAGTCTCGTTATGGACCAATCTTTTTTGGAATGGGAATGTTTATTCTGTGCCATTGTATGTTGGAAGTATGTGACTTATCTTTTGATTTTACAGGAGGCTTTAGGCTTTGAAGTTTTGGACTGTGTTGGGGCCATTGATATAGTCTATGAAGCTTTTTAAAGTTGGACTGAGTATGGTTTACATAATGAGATGGCAATGAGCCTGTAGGAACCAGGGGTGGAATGTCATGGTTTGAAATGTGTCCTCCACAGTCTCATGTGTTGACAAGGTCATGACACCTTGAGAGGTGGAGCCTTGCTGGAGAAAGGCAGTCACAAGGGGTGGGCCTTGAGGTAGATTAGTCCCACCTTACTTCCAGGAGAATTCTGCCTTTGCTGCAAGCAGTCTTGTGGCTCTCAGCCTCCAAGATGTCTGCAATGACATAGCCTCCTCCAGCTTTGGCCAGCCAGCCATGCCACCTCTACTTTGAAAGACTGTATCTCCCCTCTGGAACCATAAGCTGAATAAATCTCCC
This sequence comes from Typhlomys cinereus, assembly GCA_023101885.1. Lineage (NCBI taxonomy): Eukaryota > Metazoa > Chordata > Mammalia > Rodentia > Platacanthomyidae > Typhlomys > Typhlomys cinereus. The sequence continues at coordinate 17,826,004 of JALPQD010000003.1, forward strand.
TTTCTCCCATAAGTTGCTTGTCTTTGGGTGCTCTCTCACAGCAATAGTTAAGGATAACTGTTACATTATGCATACATGCTCCATGTTGAATGATTTCCCAACCTGTCGAATCTAATGTAGCAGTTCTCAAAGGATCCCTAGAAGCAAGAACGATGAGTGGCACCTAGGACTCGAAAAGGCTAGAGTCTGGAGCACAGGACACCCCTTAATTCACTTCTCTTGACAGCAGAATAATGAAAGGAGGCTCTATTCATTCTTCAGCAACTGAAAGAAGCAAGTGTGTTTGGGGGCTTAGATACTGGTGTTGCAAAATCAAATGGTCTTTTGTGTTTAATGACTGTCGGTAGAAAGAATGGCCTGAAGGGGCAGTGTGAGTCAAAGCAAGAGGACCTGCTGGTGGCTCAGGACAGTTCAGAGGAGACGGATGTCTTTGTCTAGGAGACACTGTGGGAGGTCCCCAGCCCACGCTCAGGAAATGCTCCCCGGGAGAAAAGGAGCCTGTAATTGTGTGATGGTCATGTGGCTCCACCACTGTGAGATGACCTTTCTCCAAATGCCCTCTCCCCTGAGGCTAACTCCAGAGGAACCACAAACAAGATGTGGAGCACAGGGAGGAAAGAGGAGGAGAGATAAAGCCCACCAGTAGCTCTCACACACCCGCAGCAGCCCAGCCTGAAGTGGGAATGAGAAAATTTCAAATACAATAAGCATGCGGCGCCACAATAATTATGCTAGATGCTGCCAAAATTGTATTATTGCACTACAATATACTTGAGGTTTATGTTTTGTTGTTTTTTTTTTTTACTGGTCTGAGCTTTTGGATGTCAAAACAAAAGGTTCTTTATTTATTTTCTAACAGCAATTGAATAGAACTTGATTTTATTCAAGAAAGGAGAAGAGATAATCCTGAAATGAGAACAGAAAGGATGTCAGGATACCTGTGCAATAAGCTAGTTACAGGTATGTATAGCCATATGGCCACCCACCGGGAAGAGGTGCCCTAGGGCCAGTCCAAAGAGACTCTGGTACATGTCACACTTGCTGGGGCTGGACTTTGTGCTCACCCATCCTTCTGCCATTCCTCCACCTTCCCTTTGTGACTCTACGACTCCCATCAGAACCCTGAGGTTCTGAGCTCTCCAGGGATATGAAGGTCTGGCTCCACCACCTCCTACACAGGTCACAGATGCGTCAATGGCAGTGTCAAAAGAGCATGTGGGAGGCATTTGGGCAACGTTATCTCTTCTATGTCCTTCATTCATGTGTCCTTCTCACTTATGTAGCATTAGTGTGTGAGTGTGTGTGTGTGTGTGTGTGCGCTTGTGTATATGTGTGTGTATGCATGTATGTGGGTTGTGTATGTGTGTGTGCTCGTGTATATGTATGTGTGTGTGTGTGTGTGTGTGTGTGTGTGTGTGTGTGTGGTCTGTGTGCATGTGTAAACTACAAGTTCCAACTGCTATCTGGTCCTGTCTGTTCCCATGGCCTGCAGACATTCTGTCCATATTATTTCATCAAAGTCTTCAACAAAGGAAAGACAGAAAGGAAGACTGGAAGAGGAGATAAGAGGAAGGGAAAGAATAAAGGCAGAAGAGAGAAGAGAAAGGTAGACAAAACCCCTCCCACATATTACCTTGACTCAGAGCACTGAATCTCTCTCCATGAGAAGACCACCCGCCACTGGAGAGATTTGACTTCTCTTCCCTTCTTGCAACCTAAAGCAAAATCAACAGTAATGAGGTGATTTATTCCCCCACAAGAAGCATGGTGGTAATAAGTCCCTCAGCTCACTGCCCTCAGACTAAACTTCCCCACAAATTCATGAAAACCCCAAGCCCAGCGATCAGTATAGCTAATTGAAATGCCAACTTAAAACTCACTAGATGGCTGCTGCTAGGGTCAGAGTCATTACCAGCCATTAATGTTATTGGAAAAGATCCATGAGAAAGAATTCCAGAAGTGTGCTTTCACCGGCCCGATGCCCACTGGAGGAAAGAAAAAGAAAGGCAGACATGGGTGGAGACCCTTGGTAAGGAGCCAGGACAGGCTCCCAGTGGGGCTTAGCAGGGGAACATTAGTAGCTACAAGTGGAAGAATATGGGCCGGCTCCCAGAAGGCTGACAGTCAAAATAGACAGTCGGTGCTCTTTACTAAACAGTCCCTTTGTCCCTTTGCATAACACAGGAATCAGACCTGAATGTCAAACATGGCTTCAGCTTTTTATTCTCACCTGTAAAACTAGCAGAATAATGTCCTGAATCTTGGAATTACCAGAAGAATTAGCCACTTACACACCAAGATAAATGCCCAACATTCAGCTGTTACTCAGGAAATAGACAGAACCAGCAGCAGCAGCAGCAAACCAAGCACTCGACCAACAACAAATCTTCATTGTGTAGCTATTAGCTCCAGGACCTCTTGAGGGGTGCAAAGATGAACACGACACATTTAAGTTAGTCAGGGACGTTGATCACACACATGCTGGGGTCCTGAGGCCTGTGCTGAGTGCTGTGTAAATTACAACCTTCAGTCCTCAAGGAGATGAACACAACCCGAGACCCAGAATCATAACACAGAAGGGAAAAGAAGCTGGTTTCTAAGCCCAGCATGTCCATACGCAAGAACCAAGTCATCTCCCTCCAACACTTGATCTCCTATGGCAGAAACGTAAAAGAATGTTCAAATCACCTGCAGAAAGAGCCCAGCTCACCATAACAAGGTATTCCAAGGCAGGGCACACTCTGCAGGAAAGCATGAGTCCCATGCCTGAGGAGGAAGGGAAAGGCTTTGGGTTCATCATTAGTTTCCTAGGACTACTGTAATGAATTACCAGAAACTTTGCTTTGCTGGCTCCCATTGATGCTTGGTTTCCATGGCAGCATCATTCCGACCTCTGTCACCACAGTCAAGTCACTCTCTTTGCAAGTCTCTGGGTCTCCTCTGTCTCCTGCAAAAAAATGCCTATTGCAGAATTTGGAGCCCACTTATGTAGCCTTGGTGACTTTACCTCAACACCCTTAGCTTAATGACAGTCATGAAGAAACTTTTTCCATGTAAGTCACATTCATAAGATCTGAACTTGAGGATGGGAGTGTAGGAAGGAAGGTAGTCCCCACAAACCCACTGCAATGTCTACATGTCTGGAATTTCTTCTTGCTGATTACTCCTTCTCCCTTTGTACATTCGAACTGCTTTGTCCATATGCATAAGCAAAGTTTTCTCTCTCTCTCTCTCTCTCTCTTCTCTCTTCTCTCTCTGAACTCACCCTCTGCCATATCTCTTCATACTATAAACACCGAATCTCTTGAAAGACTTGTCTACACAAGCAGCTCCAACTTCCTTACCACCTGCTAGGTCTCAATTTGCTGGAACATGGTTTCTGCCCTCACTTCTGCACATGTCACTAGCAGTTTTGTCTTCTGATACTCAGTCCTACATGGCTATTATAGTAAGGTACAGTTGTCAACTTGATGGTTGAGGGTTTGAGCTCTGGGAACAGTTGTAGATAATTACTAAGTGAGTTAAGCCCAGAGTGAACCTGCAGGAGATTGTTGATGGGGAAGGCGTAACTCATGGTGGATGGAACCGGCCCAGGACAAGTGAATAAACTACAGAGAACTGGTCGAGGAAGTTGGCATCCTTGTGCATACTTGGCCAGAGATGCTGATCTGGCAAGTACAGATTGTCCCTCTCTGAGCTGTTATGTGGAAATGGTGTGGCTAGTTCTCTTGGCCCTGGTGATTATGCATGCTCTCCTGGCAAGATGGACTAGAACTGTAACCAGACTATTGTAAGAGAATAAACCCCATTTCCTTAAGCAGCTTTGTCATGATTTTATCAGCAATAATGCAGGCTCACTGCAACAAAGGCCTTATCTCTCACCAAATCCCCATTCCTCCCTCAACCCAAGCACACTGGTCTTCTCACTGATTGAAGACTCGCCTCCTTATGTTAAGATTGCCATTTCTTCCACCTAGCACATTCTCCTGCCTAATATTATGTGCTTCTCCCTGGAAATAGAACCAAGAGCCACATGTGGATAAAGAGGTTTATTTAGTGGATCAGCTATTGCTGAAGCTGGAAAGCAAAGGATGTCAGAGCAAAGAATGGAGATGAGCTGATGTCAAGTGCAAGTGTCTTGATTCTACAGTTTGATTTGTTGTTTGGGTAGCAAATTTTACTACTTGACACTAGAATGTTATTTATATATTTACTGAACTATTCATTCTCTGTCATCAACACTAGCTACATGATTGTCAGGAATTTTGTCTTGGTCACCATCATATATCCATTGCATAAATCACTGCATGAAACATATAGTAAGTTCTGAGTTACTTGGGGTTGGCTTGGAGCATCCAAAAAGCCAAAATCATGATGGAGGTAGAAGTGCAAAAACAAAAAACAAACGAACAAGCACACAAAACAAATGTATTGCAGATACCATCAGTGAAAGGCAAGGAGCTGGAGCAAGAAGAGCCTCAAAAATATAGGGCATCTCTGAGATCTGTGCAAGATAGCGGGAGAAGGAAGACCTGATGAGTCCCAGAGTGTGGACCAAAATGGAGTGAAATACTCCTTGTAATTCTAAGAAATGCTAAGAAAGTTTCACAGCCCAGGGGCAGTCCAGGACAGGAGTCTTACATGCCACAGGATGGTGGCAGAGGGTGAGGCTGGACTGGTCATGTTCGCGATGATCACGGGCACTCAGTAACCTTTAGGCAACTGGGTGTTTTCCAGCCACATCCTGCCCCTTCCACATGCTGAGCATCCGTCAGGGCTGATAGCCGTGTTCCTTATGTCTGTTTCCAAAGCTCTCCTTGTCCCCCCACCCCAGGCTGGCAGTGCTCCTCCTGACTCTGTCCCCCTCTTCAGACCATCTTTCTGCTCTGTCCCTTCATATCCACCTCAACTCTGATATAAAGTCATGCCCTCCCAAACTGGCTGGCTACACCTCTTTCTTCTCATTGTCCTGCATGTGTGGACCAAGTTTGGGAGGAGAGAAACACACAAGGGTATTATTGTCTAAGAGACATTGGTATTGGCAGTTATTTGTGACATGTTCCCAGTGTGCCTGGTCTGAGACTTAAACTTCCTTTGTCCATGCCAACTCTCCTTGCTTAGCTCCCAAGATGGTATTACCATTCCATTTTAATGATGTAGAAGTTTAGGCTTTGGGTCATCCCACTTAGAAATTGCCATGATCCAATTTCAGGTCTCTACAGCCTGAAAGTCTGTCTTCTTTGGGAAAAAGATTTATGATAGCCATCATATATTCCTACAACCCGAAGATCAACCAAGTAGTAGTTCGTTAGGCATAGGTTTGCCTGGCATGGCCCAAACCTTGCAGAAACAAGGATTAGAAGCCATGTGAAGTAACTGCCCACAGTCGGGTGATGCCTGGTGTAGCTGAACACACAGAAGGTGCTTGGGGACCACCTGGGTCTCACTTGCCTTGGGACACGCTGGCTGCCGAGGGGTTAACAGCTGTGGTGGAGAGGGCCTGGCTGCGGGCAATGTCTTTTCAATAATGAGCCTCTAATATTCTTGCTAATGACATACTCCACTCACTGCTGCAGGTTTTACTCACAGGAGTAATGAATTAATTAGTGAATATGGGTGAGAAGCTCTTTGAAGTTGTAAAAAGCCCACAGTATAAATGCTAAGAAAAGGAACCAAGCAGACTAGATGGGATGCCCCCAGAGAGCTGAGTAGCTCCTGGAACTGGGGCCTCCAGCTCTCCGAGGACACTGAAGACACAACACAGCAAAGGAAGACAGCTACCCGAGGCCGGGCCCAGCCTTCAGAGGCCCCCTGTCCCTCCCAGAGACCTGATGGACAGTCCACAGGCATCTCATTCCCGTGGGCTGAGACTGGCCCCTGCGAGGCTGTTGGGGAAAAGATCTGAGGCCACTGTTGAGCACAGGCTGTGGCCGCCCGCGGGTTCTCCATATTATGCAAAGCTAGTATCTCAGACTGAACCTTGTCCTGGCAGACTCCATGTTGTAAAGAACATTCGACTCCATTCTGAGGATGGAGGATGACCCTGCACCTTGGTAGACATGTGACCACTGCAGTGAATTCAGAGACGACTTATTCCCAGAGAAACAAAAGTGTGCTGCTTCGTAAGCTTTCCAAGCCAATTAAGACTCTATAAATCGTGGAATATATTACATTCACGTGAAGAAAACAATGCCTCAGATTTAATGGATACAGCAGACTGGGGAAAGGATGGAAATCCCCCACCTGGACCCCAGAAAAAGGACACGTGTCATTATGATGGCACCCACATACATACAGAGAGGTATTTACTGGGTGATGTGCATCGTGAGCTGAGAGTCATTAAGATTAGAGTGAAGGGGCTGGAGAGATGCCTCAGGGGTTAAGACTCTGCCTCACAAGTAGAAGGTCCTGAGTTCAGATCCCAGGACCCACATATAAATGCCAGGTAGAAATGGCTGACTTGTCATCTGACCACCCAGTTTGTGTGTCATGGTACCAACAGCCAGAGAATCGCTAACTGTGCCAGGGGCTTCACCGTGGCTTGCTCCCCACCACTGACACAGCCTACGCGAACTGCTGTTTGGACCTGTCTTTCATCTGTCTGCCTCTTTGTCCATCTAGATCTGCTGACCAACTATCCACCCATTCATTCGTTCATCAGGACCCAATCTTGCCCATCGCTTATACACGGCTCCAGGGTCTTGCATCCCACTCTTCAGTTCAAGTCTGACCTGCAACCTGACTCTGGGGCAGTGGCAGAGGCAGAGGTGGTGGCAGCCCTGTCTCCCTCTTTAACACATGCAGCCATTCTATTACCCATATACATACAGAGAGGTATTTACTGGGTGATGTGCATCGTGAGCTGAGAGTCATTAAGATTAGAGTGAAGGGGCTGGAGAGATGGCTCAGGGGTTAAGACTCTGCCTCACAAGTAGAAGGTCCTGAGTTCAGATCCCAGGACCCACATATAAATGCCAGGTAGAAATGGCTGACTTGTCATCTGACCACCCAGTTTGTGTGTCATGGTACCAACAGCCAGAGAATCGCTAACTGTGCCAGGGGCTTCACCGTGGCTTGCTCCCCACCACTGACACAGCCTACGCGAACTGCTGTTTGGACCTGTCTTTCATCTGTCTGCCTCTTTGTCCATCTAGATCTGCTGACCAACTATCCACCCATTCGTTCGTTCATCAGGACCCAATCTTGCCCATCGCTTACACACGGCTCCAGGGTCTTGCATCCCACTCTCCAGTTCAAGTCTGACCTGCAACCTGACTCTGGGGCAGTGGCAGAGGCAGAGGTGGCGGCAGCCCTGTCTCCCTCTTTAACACATGCAGCCATTCTATTACCCATATACATACAGAGAGGTATTTACTGGGTGATGTGCATCGTGAGCTGAGAGTCATTAAGATTAGAGTGAAGGGGCTGGAGAGATGCCTCAGGGGTTAAGACTCTGCCTCACAAGTAGAAGGTCCTGAGTTCAGATCCCAGGTCCCACATATAAATGCCAGGTAGAAATGGCTGTGGCCTGAACTTCTGGTCTTCGTGGCAGAGCCTGGGAAATCCCAGAGCGAAGCCAAAAGGAGGTAGGAGCAATTCAGTATGATTATCATTGTCACCCTTGGTCCTTTACAGGGACAGTGCCCTCTGAGACACACACACACACACACACACACACACACGTAAAAATACATAAATAAATGAAGTTCTAAAAAACAAGATTGGAATAAAAAGTCTGTAAGTCTGTATTTGCCTCAACTGGCTTTCAAGGAAAGGAGGACTACTCAACAGATTTCTGCTGGTGAAGCCATCATGCTTCAGGGACTTGTTATTCATCGGATCATGATGCTGTGGAAAGACATAAACGTGTCTGTCTGTTCTGACACAGTGGACTTATGATATCATCTAGGAGCTCAGCAGGGAAGGGAACCTTGTTATTGATGTCTGCTGTAGATATTAAATTGGCTTTGCTTCTGCTATGAAAATGCTAAAGAACCCCCAAATCCAGGAGCTTATAACCACCATCATAGATCGCTGCAGCTTCAGGTCAACCAAGGGTGAGTTGGTTGGGGATGGGTTTGTCTCATGAGGCTCAGCAATTCTTTTTTCCCTCTTGGGAGGGAATGCTAGGCCAGCCCAGATGTGCTATTGGGGTGGCAGCAGAGGTACAAGGTGACATCCTTCCCTGTGAAATACCCCCCAAACCTCCCTCTGTGGCTCAGCTACTAGCGCCTGTTGCATGACAAGAGGCAAGACAAGAGGAGGAGGTTTGTTTCTGGTGACAGTGGAAGAACACAGCTTGAGAAAGGCTGGCCGGCTGGAGAGATGGCTCAGGGATTAAGCCTCTATGTCACAAGCAGAAGGTCCTATGTTTGGATTGCAGGTCCCACCTAAACACACCAGGCAGAAAAGGCTGCGGCCTGCACTTCTGGCCTGGTGGGCGGAGCCTGGGAAAGCCGAAAGGAGGAGAAGAATCCAGGATGATTACCAGTGTCACCTTTGGTCCTCCACAGAGACACACAGAGCCCTCTGATACACACAATAAACAAACAAACAAAATATTTTTTTAAGTTAAAAAAGAAAAAGGAAAGGAAAGGGCTGGCTCCAGAAGGAGTAAAGGACTATGGGCTGCAATGCAATCTGACATGGGAATGTAGTCCTGGGGACCAACCACCCAAACGCCTCACTAACTGTGTCTGCCAGACAACAGCGTGGGGCTGAATGGCGCAGGCTTGAAGACATAAAATCTCATTCTGTCCCACCAGACCTGCCTTCTATTCATACAGCCCAACCCCAGCTCAGCGTCTCAGCACAGTGCTGCTGAAACACCATCACAAATGCACTGGCAACACATCCACAACACGGCCCGAAGCAAGGAGCCTGTACGCGGAAAAGCAGGCATTGCTAGCGCAGCGGTTCTGTGAGGTACACAGCGGAACAACGCAGCCGCACTTAGCGTCTCAAGCCTGCCTGGCGCCAGTGTGAAACTTCACTCCCTCTACTCGTGGACCCCGGGGTTGCTGTGCTGGGGCCACTTTTTTCTTCCCTCTGCGATAGATTCCCGATCAGATTTAGATTTGAAAATTCAGGAAAACTCAGTCATGGATGCCAGCAGGCTTTGAGGAAGCTGAAGCAGGAGAATCAAGAGCTGTGGAGACTTCCAGAATAACAGGGCTACAGCACTAGACTTGTCTGAATGAACAGAATAAACAGAGGGACTACTTGGAGGAGGGTAAGGATCTGCAAGAGGATTCAGGTAATGGGGGGGTGTCAAATGACACACACGTATGAAAAGACCATAACAAAACTTTTTTTTCCACTCATATAAACTTGACAGGTTCCCCATTCCCCTCTCTCCCTCCATCCCCTCCCTGGATCCCCTTGCTCCCTCACCCCTTTTTCCTTTCCTTTCCTCCCTTCTCTCCCTTTCTTCCAGTGCCCCCCCACCCCTGGAGCATCCTTCAGTGTGCATGTCAAACTTCCCTCTGGGTCCTCCTCTCTGATGAGGTGTAAGGACTCAGGACTCGGTAGCGTTGCCTAGAGCTCTTTCTTGTGTTCCCCTTTAGTATAGAAATACTACTGTGGCTCATAACAAAACTTGAATGCTAACTTCAAAGAAATTAGAATGTTGAGTCAGGGAGATGGATTAGGGATTAAAGTCTTTACCTCATAAGCAAAAGACCTGAGTTCAGATCCCAGATTCCATGTGAAAATGCCAATTAGATATGGCAGCAGCCTGGAATTCTGGCCCCAGAAGGCAGAGCCTGGGAAACCCCAGAGCAAAGTAATAAGAAAGCAGAGCAAAGATCCAGTATGATTCCTGATGTCACTCTTGGGTCTCCACAAGCACACACACTTAAGTACCCTCTGGTACACACACACACACACACACACACACACAAGAATGCTTTGTTTGGAACTCAGACATGTAAATGAAATTCTTATCTGAAAAATAATTAAACTAAAATAAAATTCAATCCAGTTTACTTGAAAATATAATCCCATGTTTATATCTGGTATTCACAGACTCCCTGCTCTCAGCTCATCTTACCCAGCTCTAATGAGCCTGGAATGGAAAGAGGGAAGGGTCAGTCTTCCCTCACCCTACTTCCCTTTCCACTTCCTGGCTCCTCCAGGAAAGGCTGGGAGAGAAGAAGAAACTAGAGGAAAAGCCATTTCCTCTGACAGGTGTTCAGTGGGTCACCTAAGATCCCTATATGGTTGGCATCAAATGCTGGCTGCTCTGAGGACACATGAAGAAAGCCTACAAGCTTGTCCCACTGTACAAGTTTCAAAGTTGAAGATTCATTCTGAAGAAAATAGCAAGAGAGAGAGAGAGAGAGAGAGGAAGGAAGGAAGGAAGGAAGGAAGGAAGGAAGGAAGGAAGGAAGGAAGGAAGGAAGGAAGGAAGGAAGGAAGGAAGGGAGAAAGAAAGAAAGGAAGAAAGAAAGAAAGAAAGAAAGAAAGAAAGAAAGAAAGAAAGAAAGAAAGAAAGAAAGAAAGAAGGAAATGGAGGCACTTAACCCCTTAAATAACACATTCTGAAGAAAAAAATGCATTCTGAAACATAATCTTCCAACTGCTGCAAGTGTACACCTATTTCTTACCCTCCAGCTCACAACCTCCATCATCTTGGGTAAGGTACCAGAAGACAAGACTCCTAGATCCCCATGTGTTTGGCCAACTCTTCACCCTAGCCATTGATTCAGCAGCAATTGATCTATGATGCCTGGCTCTGTCACAGTAGACACCTCTGCTCTCACCTCATGAGCTACGTGCCAGAATCTTCCCCGCCACTCTGGCTGCCATTGCTGATATGATAGTCACTATAACATGCGCTTCTGAATATTTACAGCGTCACAGTTGAAATGATGAAGCTTGAGTGTATTATAGTAAATGAAATTTCTTGTTAAAGTTCATTTCATCTTTTTATTTACATTTCCAATGTTAGCATTTTGATCTTAATGTTAACTTACTTATATATAATATACAATGTTAATTTAAAAGCAAGTTTTAATTGTGCAAGTAAAGCTATGTTTATTAGATAATACTGTTATACTAAGTGTTTAACATGAGATCTGGTACAGAGGAAATTTAAATATGATTATTCTTTTTTTTCAAGATTATTTCATGTAATCCTATATGGTAGATATTAAAACCCCTTTATAGATAAAGAACTGAAATGAGTGTGTATGAGAGAGAGAGAGAGAAAGAAAAAGAAAGAGAGAGAGAGAGTGTGTGTGTGTGTGTGGTGGATATTTTGGAATTAGAGTCTGTCTTTATTTTTGAGACAAGACTCACTTTCTAGCACTGGCTAACCTGGAACTTACTAGTAGGCCAAGCTGGCCTCAAACTCACAGCTACTCTCCTGCCTCAGCCTCCAAACTTTGAGCCTCCACACTGGGGCTCAGGAGAGAAATGAAATGGCATGCAGGCAGCAGTAATACTAGACAGTCATAATGGAGCCTGAAGCCTCATCTGCCTCTGGTTTCCAGAGGTTGTGGCCTCTGCTGCACCTCGTTGGCCATTTTGAAGACATCGCAGCACCTCCATGACCTACAGCACAAACCTGAAGTCCAAACCCTCCACCTCGTCCTAGCAGACAAGGAAGCACCAATTGGTGGTTCCTTCTCCGGACTTCAAGGAGAAGGTACCTACAGGGTAGGGATCCTAGTGGGTGCAGACAGCCAAGGACCAGTGTGAAGACAGACAGGGCCCTAGGGTCAAGTCCCTGAATGGGAAGCACTTCCTGCTGTGCTCACATTGGTTCCTCTACCATCTGTCCTGAGAGTCAGCGGCATCCTACCAACCTTACGTACCCAACAAAAGTGACACTGATTGTTGCTATGATCAATACATTGTCAGAAGCTTATTATTGTGAAAGGGTGTTCACAACAACTCCATGACATGAGAGTGTGTCCACACTGTCTCTCTGGAACAGCCAGCTCAATCTTGTGCAAATCCAAGTAGCTCTGAGGACTCTTGGACAAAGCTGAGCTCTGACCCTTCTGGCTGGATCTGGAAGTCAAAGCATCAGGACTAGTTACCACAGGCAGGGAAAGAAGAAGGGACTTGGGACATGGGAATCTGGCATGAAGACTGGCCTTTGGAATCCTGGCCAAGGCCAGCACGGTCCCTGCAAGGCCATCAGCCAGGCCAGTCTGGGGCAGGTTCTGCAGCAGCATGGACATGATCCCAACATCCCTAGGACAGTCAGCCACCCCTGCCTCCCTTCTGCAGGTTGAGCTGAGACCACACCAGTTCCAGTCCACACCAGTTCCCGGAAGTAAAGAAAGTTGGAACATCTGCACTCTGGGAAAGAAGGAGCTTAGGGCCAAGAATACTCAGGAACCCACCAAGGGATCCCTTCCACCAAAAGTTTACATCAGGTCAATCAAGGGAGATCAGTTAGGCTCTCAAAAACCTGAAGCAAGCATACAGTGCTCTCCCAAAAGCATAAAGGACTCAATAGCACCACCTTCTGGCAAGAATAAAAAGTACAAGCTGTGGAATTTGAAACTAACCTTAATATAGCACAAGCTGAGCCCTTAAAGAGCCTCCAAAGATCATTTATTGGGTGGAGACCCAGAGGAGAAGCAAGGACTTGCAGAAGAACAGACAGATTAATGAAAGCAGGGCAGGCCAGAATTTGTCCCCCAAAGTATTCTATATAAGGCTAAAGAAACCAAATATGCATGTACATGGAAAAAAGAGGAGAAGGAGAAAGAAGTTTATTGATCTACCATATTTTACCAAGCAGCATGCAGCATAGATTAGTAGTGTCTCCTCTTTGCAGCTGAGGATCCTTAATTGGTCAGGTTCATTCCCAGTGCATTGGTGGCCCCTGGAGAACAGGAATGGAAGCCTGGAGATAAGCGCCTCCCTTCTGGTCTTGTCGTTAAACCCTGTTCCACATCAAGGAGGGAAGGAGGCTGGGGGTGCTCCAGGAAGAAGCTCCACAGGTTCCTGCCAGCTGCTCACCTTTACCAGTTACTATAGAGCCTTTTCATGCTTCTCGGAATCTTCAAAGATTCCCAGGTAACGCACACTTGAACTTTTGGGCAGTAGCATGCCCCTTCCCTACGGAACTCCACAAGGGATACTGGCCAGGTAATCTGTTTAGAAATGGGCCAGGTGAGAGCTGAGGACATGGCTCACGGTTAAAACCTTTCATTCACGAGCAAAAGAACCCGAGTTCAGATCCCCAGATCCCATCTAAAAATGCCACGTGGATATGGTGGCTGCCTGTAGTTCCAGCGCTGGAAGGTGGAGCCTGAGAAACCTTAGAGCAAAGCAATAAAGCAGAAGGGCAACAAGATGGTTCCTGGTGTCACTCTGGGCCTCCACAGGCACAAACACTCAAGTGCCCTCTTGTATACAAATCTGTACACATACATATACTCAACCATATGAAACACACACACACACACACACACACACACACACACACATACATGCACATACTCACCCCATACACACATACATGACAAAAAAAAAGAAAGAAATGGGACAGATTCCTTCATCCACATATGAATCCCAAGAAATCAGAGAACCACTTCCCAAAATCAGAAAACCACATTCCCAAGAGGACTACTTTCTTAAACTGCAACTGGTAGACAAGCAAAAGGTTGCCCCTTGGCCAACACGTGCTTCGTGAGTGCATAACTTGAAGCCCAGACAGAGGATATCTTTCCACTACACTGTCTGTGATGGCATCCACTCTCCTCCTTCACTCCAGTCTTCTGACTCATGAAAAGGCTGCTCACTCCTCCTCTTTCACCCCTCCTCACTCTCAACTCATTCTTCCATGACCCGTGTTGCAGTTCACCTGCATGATTGCTGATAAATCACCATCAAATGGCTTAAGGGAACAAGGGGTTTATTTTCTTAAAATAGTCTGGGTACAGTTCATAGTCCAGCTTGACCAGACAGCACGCACCAACACCAAGCTGAGAGAGCTGGCCACACCATCTCTGCATAACAGCTGAGAGAGGGATGATCCTTACTTGCCAGAACAGCATGTCTGGCCAAGTGTACACAAGGATGCCAACTCTATTAACCAGCTGTCTGTATTTTATTCCAGGGCCTAATCCCACCCACCATGGGCTAGGCCTTTTCCATCAGCTAGACAATCTATGGCAGGTTTGCTCTGGGCCTAACAACCACTAATTCTCTACAAATGTGCCCAGAGCTCAAATCCTGAAACTGTCAAGTTGACACCTGTGCTTAGTATGACAACTTGTGACTCCATCCAAACATAATGCCCTCCCCCACACCCATCTTCAGTTCTCTCTGGCAGGCTAGATTCCATGCCTTCCCACATTTACTGGGAATGTTGTCACTTAGTATAACAGAAAGCCCAATGTGCCTCTTGATTTCGACAAGCTACATGTGCTCCTGCTCACCTGTCAGACGGCCTCAGATAAATGGTTGTTGGATAAGGTCAAGGTCAGAATCAAGGCTCTGCTGATTGTTTCTCTTCAAGGTCTCATGTAGCTGCATGAATGAAGCAGTAGGGAAAAGGAAGGCGGCTGCCTGCTGTCTCTCTTCATTCCATCAGGAAAAGCATGATGCTTCCCAGGGCACCCAGCGGATCCAGAACCCAATGGCAGAGTGGCCTCCGCTGCATGAGGGGCACGACTAACTGTGAAGGAGATGCCATGTCCCCCCTCTGCCTTCCCTTGGTACCTGCTCTTGTGGCTTAATCACTGATGATTCTGCTCCGCAGGGCCAGATTTAACTGTGTCACACACCTTCTTGTGGCAGAAATGCACCCACTCAGCTTAGAAGAAAGACGGATGCCGAGCCCTGAATCACGCCAACAGGACTTTAACTGGCTCACACCTCCAGTGATCTACAGGGTTGCTGAGCGGCTGCTGACACCAGCTCAGTGCTCCACGGCGTCCAGACAGTGTCAGCCTCTCTCGACGTCTCGAAGAAGTAGTACTACTACTCTCTTTCCTGCCCAATTCCGAATCGACTGAGAAGTAAAACAAAAGGATTGACTTATGGCAGACCAGTCTTCTTTTTTTAACTGATGCAAACTTATTCTAGGGCAGTGAGACAGCTCATCAGGCAAGGAGCCTGAGTTAGATGTCTAGAAGTCCACATGGTAGAAGGAAAGAGCTTACTTCTGAAAGTTGTCCTCTGATCTCCACCCAAGCACCATGGCATGAATATATTCTCTCTCTCTTCCCCCCCAAATAAAAAGGTAAATAAATAAATTAATAAATACTTTTAAAAACTGATACTAGAGGGGCTGGAGAGGTGGCTCAGGGGTTAAGCCTCTGCCTTGCAGGCAGAAGGTCCTGAGTTCCGATCCTAGACCCCACCTATAGACGCCGGGAGGAAGCGGGGGCGGCCTGCGTTTCTGGTCCTGGTAGGGCGGAGCCTGTGAATCCCGGGGCAGAGTAAACAAGGAGGAGGTGGAGGCCATGGTAGTTCCTGAATTCGTCTGTGGTTCTACACACACACACACACACACACACACACACACACACACACACACACACACACATACACGCACAATTGAATAAATAGTAAAAAAAACTGATACTAGAAAATGTGAATTATAAATTAGAATAGGTAAATACCTTGATCCTGAAGCTCGGAACATGACTGAATTCATTCATTTGGATGGAGCCCTTCGGAGCGGTACATATGTCTAGGGTGTGGCTCATGCAGCTCCCTCCATGTAGAAAGGAACAGCAGGTGTGGGGAGAACATTATCCTCCATAGCCTTGCACAGTAACCTCTCTACATGTTCTTTTCAGTACCATCACACTGTATGTTCCAAACATGTTTCTCTGTACTTTTGTGTTACACTCAAATGGCATTTCTAAAAAAATCCCTAAGTATGGTGTCACTACCAAGCCCCTAGTCACTCAGAGAATAGGGCTCCTTGCAGCCTGACATGGCACATGGATCACCCTGCTGCCTAGCCCACCTCTAGCCACAGCCTTCAGACATATCAGACTCCCCAATTCCCAGGGCAAGCCACACCTTTTCTTGACTCGTTCTTTTAACTCTGAAGCTTCCCTTTCATGCTCTAAGACCAGGCAAAACTTCTCTTGATGGTGACATCTTCTGCCCAGAACAGAGAGATACACTTGGATCTCCAAGATTTATCTGAAATATCAGAGAAGTTGAATGAAACCTTCTAAAACAAAGGTATTAGTCAGTAAGTGTGTGAGTGAAAGAATGGGCAAATCATTTTATACAGCCAATTAGATTGTGCATTTCTTACAGGCAGAAACTGCGCCTTTTAGTTTTTTTTAATTTTTTAATTTTTTTTATTATTTATTATTTATTCAGTTGTGCGTGTATGCATGTGTGCATGTGTGTATGTATGTGTGTGTGTATGTGTATGTGTGTGTGTGTGTGTGTGTGTGTGTGTGTGTGTGTGTGTGTAGAACCACGGACGAATTTGGGAACCACCATGGACGCCTCCACCTCCTTCTGCCCTGGGATTCACAGGCTCCGCCCTACCAAGACCAGAAACGCAGGCTGCCCCTGCTTCCGCCCGGCGTCTATACGTGGGATCTGGGATCCAAACTCAGGACCTTCTGCCTGCAAGGCAGAGGCTTAACCCCTGAGCCACCTCTCCAGCCCTGTGCGCCTTTTAGTTCTGAGTTCATGTGATGGTGGTAGTGGTGATGGTGATGGTGATGATGGTGATGATGGTGGTGGTGGTGGTAAGTGGTGGCAGGGGTAAGTGGTGGTGACATCATCAGTGACTCTATCAACTATGATAAAGGCCACCGTGAAGTCCCCAAGCACCTTGTGTCTTCCTTTCCTTCCCATATACACCATGCATCTGACAAACGCTCCAAACTCACTCAACTGTTGAACAAAGTAAATGACAACATGTCAGAGCAACATTCTGCAAGTACAAAATGCTCTCTATATGGTTTTACCCACGGGGCAGTCTCTGGCTTTGAAAAGAAGTGGCTGTCTAACCACTTTAGCGAAGACTTATGCTCTGACATACACCAGGGGCCACATCTAGTCATGCATTAAAATGCTTCAGAATAAGAGGGATGGGCAACTTCGAGTTTCTGGTACTAAAAAGTTGCTGATTGTCTCTCTCATGCAGTGTCTGATGAATGTTAAACTTGCTTTTTGCTCAGGATAGGATGCAGGGATACAACTTACAATACCTCTGTCTCTGCCTGAGGAAGGACCATTTGTTCTGCCACAAAGGCCTGATCTTCCACTAAAGCAGATGATCCAGAAGGAACCTTGAGATCCATAGAAGCAGATAGACAGGAGGGTGGGAGGGAGTGGGAGGGATAGATGAGGGGAGAAGAGGAAGGAAAGGAAAGCAGGAAAGGAAGGAGGGGAGAGAAGGGAGGCAGGGGTAAGTGCTCAATATGCTTGTAAAACTAGGAAAAAATAAATTAAAAATTATACAAAAAACAGCTCTGCAGGGTACTGATCTCTGGGGATCCATACCTGTCAGAAAGGTCCTCACTCATCTCTGTGGAAGAGATGGAGGCCCAGACCCAGGCCTGCTGGAGTGTGCAATCCTAGGAAACCTATTCCCTGCTCTCATCTGTTTTCCTTTCAGTCATGTTGTAATTTATTTTCTGCATCTCTTGAAAACATGTCTTGAACGTATTTCTTTCCCTTGCTAAGCTTTGGCCACAGTGGCCCTCACACTGTTTCTGGAACACTGCAGTCACAGAGGCATTTTGGATTTTCATAGGAACTTGTGCTCCCCTTAGAAGGCTGCCCACTGTCTTGCACACCCTTTCATCCTATTTCTCACCTCGGCCCCATCTGTTCCCCATGATGCTTCTTCCCTCACTCACTGTTCTCTACAGCACTTGCTACCTTTCAGGGTACCAAATAACTTTTCACCTTTTTTTACTTTGCAATCAGAAAACAGGAAGCTGTGGAGTAACAAGGAAAACTGCCTACTTAGTTCACTGTCCTGAACAGGGTCTGGCCCCCTGAAGGGACTCAGAACCAACCATCTGCTGATGAGCAAGCAAATGCAACACGTGCTTACTGAACACCTACTGCTTGGCAATGCTACTGCTTGTAGCAATGACACTAATGTGGGTCTACAGGCACTGGTTCATTTTCCACAAAATGACGAATTATTAAGTAAGAAAAAGGTTGAGATATTTATGTGATATAAAGAAGAAAGTAAGAAAAAATAAGGTCAGGATTCTGGGGATGAAAGCAAAGAAACCCCACGACTGCTGAGAAGCAGTGTAGCTGGAAAAGAGGAATAGGGACAGTGGCTTGGTAAAGAAATTAGTCTTCAGAGAAATAACAAAAAAAAGAGGTTACATTTTAGAAGTTTAGAAAAAGCACAGGAGAGAAGCAACAAGATTTGTTCTTTGAGTTAAAGGTTCTAGAACAGATGGCACACACCATCTACCTTGTGGACTCTCTGTATTCTGCATCAGCCCACAACCACTGATGGGGGACCAGAATTCTAGGGGCAAGAAGACAGATTCTACCCATGTGTGACACACTTCCGGGTGGATATAATTTCCTAGAGAGTAGTGAATGTCAGACCCAGCTGGATTAATGTAAGAGTAGAGATTGAGATTATTCTGTTGCTAAGAGAAATGGCAGGCAAAGTCTATCCAAGCTCATAATAACACACAGACAGTTCTTGAGTTTCTAGCTCATATAGCACAAGATAGTAACACTAGACAGTTCTTGAGTTACTAGCACATGTAGCACAACATAGCAACATTAGTCAGCTCTTAAGTTACTAGCTCATGTAGCATGAGATAGATCCATTGATCAATAAAACAGGTTCAGAAATGGATGGACAATAGACTTAGGTAATCCATCAGTAGAGAGCATCATTGTTCTTGGAGGAGGAAAGAGTGAGAACTGCCCAGGCCTGATCTTGCTTTGGTGTTTAGCAGAATAAAAAGCACTGTCCAGAACAGGGGAGCTGGAAAGGGTGTTCCAAGCATAAGAAGGTTTGTCTAGAAAACTCTACCAGCAAGATTCCATTATTTGCTGATGGAAGTTCCAAGATTATTTAGTAGATATGTGCTAAATAGATCATTTCAACAAAAATAAACAATCTGCTGCATTTTCTAGCTTTACTATACTCTGCCTGTGCCTCTGTGGTCCATGACCTGAAACCTCCTTCTTTACAAAGGAAACATGGAGAAGGGCTTTCCTTGTATTCTCTGAGGTTCCATAATTGACTCTGACACATCAACAACAGGGAGATTAACAAAAGAGAAGATGTAAACATTTATTCCCTGTGTGAAAGCATCATGAGAAAAATGTGAATCCCCCAAAGAGTAGTCAGGTTTTAGAAGCTAATAGTAGGGAGTAGAAGTGATGGAAGGAATTCAGAAACCATGGAGATCCTCATTAGGAAAGATGGGTGACCCTCGGGTTAATAGATGAATGGCATAATTGTTATCAAGGTGGTTTGGCATGCTGTTGCTTTCCACCTCAAGTTCATGCCTGGTGATAAAACCCCTGGGAAATGACAACCAAGTTCCTTATAAGTCATGTCCTGAGACATAAGTGGGAGCTTAGAGAAAACTTGTCCCTGCATTTGATAGCTTTCGATTTTCTTCAACTCAAAATAATCAATGTTCCAAAGCAGCTTTCTAAGTGGCATGCCCTGAACTCCTTCAAACCCCCCAAAAGTTTGAAATGTTCTTTGAAGAAGGAATTACCACCAGTAGCCTCAGTTAAAATACAAGTTTCCAAAGAATATTAATGCCTTGAATTACCTTAACAAATTATTGGATTAACAATTTACACCTGGAATTAAAATGCTAAGAATAATAGAAAAAAATGTATTTTCTTTTCAAATTTTTTGTGTGTAGGGTAACTGAATGTCCATATGTTTGTTTGCATGTATGGGAGCACACATGTGTGGACAGGTGAATATAAGTGATTTGTGAATGTGGAGGCCTAAGGCTGATATCAGAGGACATCTGCTATTTCTCCTTTACCTTATTCTTTTGAGATGGGTCTCCAGGCAAACCTAGAGTTTGCCAATAGGGCTAGTCGCCCTTACCATGGGGTTTCCTAGTCTCTGCCTTCTAAGGCTGTGGTCCACCACACTTGCTCAGTATTTTACATGGGACCAGGGAATGAAAGCTGCAGTCCTTTTGTGTGCACAGCAAGAGCTTTAACCACTGAGCTTTTCTCCCCTGCTCCCCACAAGAACATTATGATGGAGAAACAGATGCATAGAGCAGCAAAATATGACTTGCTTGGCATACCTGGTTATTGATCCTTACCTGCATGATATCAAAAAATTCATGACAAAATGGCTTATGAGAACAAGGGATTTTATTCTGGTTTATGACTGTCCGATTACAGTTGTTAGTCCAACTTGGCAGGGGAGTCCACACCAATACTGAGGGAGGGAGAATAGTTTGCATGGATCCCACAATATGGACTTCCAGTCACCAAAGCTGACCTAGCTATAGTTGCCACTGGGTGCCAAATCTACCAACTGCAAAGACCAACACAAACACCCTGAGAAAACTAGCCACATAATATCCATATGGATTACTGAGAGAAGGAACACTTCCCTTGCCAGACAGCATGTCTGTCCAAGTATATGAAAGCATGTCAAGTCCACTGAACCAATTAAACAAGTATGGCAATGAGCTCACAGCTCATGGAATTGACTAATCTCCACCAGCTCAAGAATATCTCAGCAGTCCCATTCTGAGGCTCAAAAAATACCAAACTTTACTAAGTCGGTTTCCTCCATTTTATCTACCTGCCCAGGAATAGTCCCAACCACTATGGACTGGGTCTTTTATTATCAATTAGACATTCTTCTATAGACTTGCTCAGGGTTTAACTAATAATTCTTTACAAATGTGCCCAGAGCTTGTACCTTTGATATCACACTGGGCCATGCCCATTTGGTATAGTCCCACACACTAAGAGTGATTTCTCATACTTTTAAATCTCCAGCAAAAGAATAAAGTCAAACTCATAATGCTATTTTGTAACACATGAAAACTATATAACATTCAAATGTCCATTCTTGTCAGTAGAGTTTCACTGGGCTACAGCATGCTCTCTAACTCGCTGCTTACATGTCATCTGCAGATACTTGTCTACACAATGGATGGCCTGAGAAGTTACAGTAGACTAGACAGCTCTTGAGTTACTAGCTGAGTAGTCACAGTAGACTAGACAGCTCTTGAGTTACTAGCTACTGTAGCACAAAACAGCAACAAATAGACAGCTTTTGAGTCACTAGCTCATTAGACCAAAGTGTTTACCATTTGACTTCTACATGAGGGTTTCTAGAACAGAGCCATGATTATTACCAAGCCCATCAGCACCTCAGAATCTTCCAGGTGGATTCAATGGCATTCCAATGCCTCTGCTCAAATCCCAGAGACCTTCTACAGCTGCCCAAAGTTAAATCATTTGTGACTGACTTGTTGAGGTCTTCAGCACATGTTACAAGCCCATAGGAATCACTGAGCTGTTCACATGAGGCAGCACAGTTCCACCAGACAGTAGCTTGCCTCCTTTCTCAGTTGTGTGAATCTTCTCAATAAATCTTCTCAAATAAATCCATCAGTAGATAGACAGTGATAGATGGAAGATTGATGATAGATAGATAGATAGATAGATAGATAGATAGATAGATATGATAGGCAGATATATGACAGATAAATACATTCATATATATGCACACATACATATATGAATATGTTATATTTAAGAATATATGAATTTAAGAATAAGAATTATGAATAGTTATATTTAAGAAAGATTAAAAAAGATGACAGATGTTAGATGCTAGATGGATGATAGATGATGGCAGATATATAAACAATAAATATTAGGTAAATGATAGATATATGATAAATAGGTAGTTACATAATATATACATAATAAATGACAGAAGATAAACAATAAAATGATAAGTAATAGAAGATAGATAAGTAATCTATAATTTAGGTAGATATAAATGATAGATATTAGATAGAGTGATATTAGAGAGAGAGAGAGAGAGAGAGTGAATGAGCAAGTTATAGTTTAAATGTTTGGTCTCCTTGAAAATTCATATTTATATTTAATTCCCAACATGACAGTATTAGGAAGTGTGGCCTCAAGATATGATTGTGCTATGAAAGCTACATACTTATAAATAAGATTAGGTACCCTTACAACATGACTTCGCAGAATGGTCTGTCCCTTTACCTCATGTACTCCTCTCTATAAAGACATGCTAAGCTCTTTACCAACCCCACGTGATCTTGGACTTCCAAGACAGGAGCTATACAAATAAATTCCTATTCTTCATGAATTGCCAAGTCTCAAAAATTTCGTTAAAACAGCACAAACACGAAAGCAGAGAGAGAGAAAGAGATATGAGACAGGAAAAATATATCTCAGCTCTGCTTCTTTGGAGAGTACTGACACACATGCACTAATGTATTAGACACAAATCCACTAGAGCAAAGTCACAAACAACTCATGAAATGCAATATGGAAGCTCACTCTCCCTTTACGCTTTCTACCTCCTCCCTATAAAGACCAGCTCCACATGATCTTGGACTTCCAAGACAAAAAATTTTTGAAGACACAGCTCTCTATTACCTAGCCACTTTGGCATGCCAAAAAAATCATGTTTTTCAAGTCAGAATTAGGTTGCTCTTCTAATTGGCATCAGGCAACCAGAGTCATGACTATGAGGAGAAACTTACACATCAAGCATTGGAGAGACGTCCTGGAGGCACACCTTCAGCTTTGCCAGGTTCTCAGATCTTGCATTTGCAAGTTGGAGGGTTTTCTCTAAGATATTAACTCAACCCCCATAGAATAAGGAGCACTCATTTTGATAGTAAGAGTAGTTCTCTAGCATCCATTTTGCTAATTAATGGACCACATTTATCTCCAATGAAATGAAAACTCATTTCTTAACCCATTGCACTAATTAGCAAGGTCCTAGCATTAATAAAAGGAAAGGAAATGAAAGAGATTGACATAGTCATTTCCAGAGCACATGCTTTTTGATCAAGTTCCTTGCTGTCCACTCCAGGGAGGTCAATGCCTTATTGATGGTAGCTGACTGCACCTAGGGATGGCTGGAGCTAACCAGTATAGATGTGAATTCAAACTGTGATGCTAAAGTATTTAAAAGAAAATTATAGACATTACAACTGTACAGTACAGGAAATGTCACACTCCTAAATCAAATTTTAATCTGCTCTAAGCTATTACCCACTGGGTGGCAGCAAATGCAGTCCTAGTGTCCCCATACCCCTGTACAATCTTTTAAGATACCACCTTTAAGATCTTGTGAGAGTCCCAAGAAACTTACATCCCTAACAACCAAGAAAGTCCAGCTGGTCTCTCCCCAGAGTGGGTGTTTGATTGTGCTCCCATCCAGAGTCCACCTCAAGCTTAACTTCAGGGATCTCTGCCTAGGTAGGTCGCAGCTTGGTATGCCTCGTAGCCATATACTGTTGAAGCGATAGGACACGGGCCACACCCATCATTCAACTTGCAAATGTTCCCAGCTCACTGCTTCCAGTTGTCAGAAAACTCCCTACACTGAATCTTCCTGTGTCTTTAGGGTGAAAGAATCATACCTTTCCTGTGCCATTTATCAGGGTGACCAATGAAATGATGAAGAACCTTCTTATTCAAGGAAAGCATTTCCAGGAGAGAAAGTGGGCCAAAGCTAGAAGAATCAGAAGCTCAGAGAAACCATGTCCCAAAAATTAGAATCTTTATACTCATTTCAATAGTGTATGTGTTTGTATGTATATATGTATGTATGTGTGTGTGTGTATATGTGTGTGTATATGTACACTCTCTGTAACATGTTGGCCTTAGTGAGAGGGAATTCCAGTCTTTTCTCTGATAATTGGTTTCTTTCGATGATAATTTAGACCTCAGTCTCCACCCTGCTTTTCTTTTTTTTATTATTATTATTATTTATTCAACTGTGCGCATGTGCGTGTGTATGTGTGCGTACGCGTGTGTGTCTGTGTGTGTGTGTGCCTGTGTATGTGTAGAACCACGGACGAATTCGCGAACCACCATGGACCGCCTCCACCTCCTCCGCCCCGGGATTCACAGGCTCCGCCCTACCAGGACCAGAAGCACAGGCGCCCCGCTTCTGCCTGGCGTCTATACGTGGGATCTGGGATCCGAACTCAGGACCTTCCGCCTGCAAGGCGAAAGCTTAACCCCTGAGCCACCTCTCCAGCCCTCCACCCTGCTTTTCAACCATAGGGGTCAATGATCTCTATGCCAGTTGCTCATCTCTGCAGTTATAGATCCGAAGCAGACACAGACAATGCAGAAACAAGTAGCCATGCATGGCTGTATGTCAGTAAAACTTTATTATGAAAATGGCTAGTTAATAAAGAAATTAAAGATTGAAATGCCATATGACCCTGCGATTTCACTTCTGGGAATAACCCCCCATGCAGCAGAGGTTCACCTCGATAGCACAAGTGCGACCATGTTCATAGCGGCACTGTTTACAATAGCAAAGTCATGGAATCAACCCAAATGTCTAACATTGGCGAGTGGATAAAGAAAATGTGGTACATCTATACAATGGAGTACTACTTAGCCATCAAAAATGATGAATTACTGGAATTTGCTGGGAAATGGATGTCATTAGAAACAATTATATTGAGTGAAGTATCCCAGACCCAGAAAATTAAGCGCCATATGTACTCCCTAATAGGTGGCTCCTAGTACTAAACCCACCCAGCCCACCTAGAGACACTAGACGATAAATCTCTGTAATACTGTAATTGCAAGGATTATGAACAGGAGGGATGGGGTTGGAGGGCCACACCAGAAACATGGAGAGAGAGGACCATGTTACAGCAGAGAAAATAGGCCTCCATCAAGGACTGTAAGTAAGCAATGAGACATCTGGTTAAGTTCACAGACTTTTCGTTCCTGATCATTTACAACTGAGGGGTGTGATCTCACTAGAAGGGGAGGGCATATAGTCTGGCAGATAATAAGTAACCATTTTGCAAATGGGTGATTGACCCCTCCCTCACTATGGTTTCCTACTTTTATTACATCTACCTTTGAATATACTCTTATAACAAGACTCTAGTTTAACAACTTTTTGTCTCTGGCCAGGGGGTGACATCCAATACTCATCAGGATGGAGTGAAGGGCATTGCAGGAGCAGCAAAACTGCAAAAGAAAAACAACAAACCATAATCCAGAACTTCAGAGACTTTATATCAACCACCTAGAACTAGGCCAGCCTAATCTCTCCCCATCCTGAAGCTCAGGGAAATTTGTGGAAGAGGGGGCAGTAAGAATGTAAGAGCACAAGGATGGGAGGAGCAATGATAAGCAAGATACTCCACACAAGTTAGGGCTGAAGCAATCATAATAGGACTTTGCATGCCCTGCACAATGTTCACACTATTGACCCCACAAAGTCTAGCATTTGCTAAAAGCACCAAGATCCTTGGAGGCAAGGGATTGACAGCCAAAATAGTGTTCCTATGCTTAAGGGGAACATAGGAAAGGGTTCAGGGAAATGCCGCTGGGTCCTTGTACGTCATCGGAGAGGAGGACCCAGAGGAGAGTTTGGCATGCACATTAGATTCTCTGGGGATTGGGGGAGGGGAGGTACTAGGCAGTGGGGAGGGAGGGGTGAGGGGAGAGTGAGCAGAGGGGTCGGGTAGAGGAGGAGGAAGAGAGGGAACCGGGGTACCTATTAAGTTTGTATGAGCGGAGATAATAAAAAATGTTTAAAAAAAAAAAGAGAGAGAATGGCTAGTTAAAACAAACTTGCCGTTATCACAGTTTGAATATGAAATGTCTCCCACAGGGTCACGTGTTCGCACACTTAGTCCCAGCTGATGGTACTGTTTGGGAAAGATAACTGGGGGACATGTGGCCCCAGTAGAAGACTTGGGGGCCTTATTTAAGTGATAGGTCTTAAAGAAATACAGAACTGAAAGAGTTATTTCACCCTGCTTCCATTCTAACTCTTTGTTTCCTGGTCAACATTAGTTTTAGAGCAGCCATACTGGGAAGGTCTCTGAAGGTCTTCAAAGGTCATCCCCCACTGCTAGGATTACCTTGAAGGAGCACACCCTATTGATCTGAAGGAACCGGCAACTCTTATCCTTCACAGAAATAAAGTCACCAATTTCCTCCAACCCTCTGTTCAAGAAAGGATATGGAGAGTAGTTCTCTATTGTAGATAAGCCCTAACTATGAAGTAAGGGCACAATATCAACTGAGTTGGGCCCAATATAACAGACCAATGAGATGTAGAAGACCAAAAGCCCCAATCAGGTTTGTAGAAACTGGCGCTAACAATGAGGAAAAGCCACTTTTTCTGGGCTTGACTAAGGGTATAAATATTACAGACCCTGGCAGCCATCCTTAGCTCCCTTGCTCCTCATGGTACTCCATGTCTGAAGTCCATGGGTTCCTACCTGACTTTTCTCTCAATCCTCATGGATTCCATGTCTGAAGTCCATGGGTTCCTACCTGAATTTTCTCTCAACCCTTATGGATTCCATGACTGGAGTCCATGAGTTCTCCAGGGTTCTCTTGCTACTCACAGATTCACATCTGTGAGTTCCATTCTTTCTCTCCTCTAATAAACTCTGTCTTAATCCTCTATGTGTGTTCTGGTTTCAGTCTTTGACTTCCTAACACAAGAACCTGGACACATAAAGAAGAGGGACCCTGAAACAAGCAGGATGTGAGAAGCTCCCACGTCGGCTCCTACCATAGTGGCTATAAGCTGATTGTTCTGGAATTGCTAGACTCATCCACACTGGCTAGCATCAAAAAAGGAGAGGCAACAGATTCCCAAACTCCATAGAACTTATTCAAAAAAAACAGAAAAGCAAAAGAAATCAGATCCAGAAATATTTGTTATGCTTCTAAAGATCAAAAGGAACTGAAAACAGGAATCAGAAAATATTTAGAACTAAATGATAGCAAAACCCAGTGTGTATCAAACTTGTGGGATTCACCTAACATGGTATTTAGAGCAAAATTACAGCCTTGGATATTATGTTAGAAAAAGAACATGGAGAATTAATGAGCTGAGTTTACAGTCGCTTAGGGAAAGAACCACAGAACAAACTCTGAAGCAAGTAGAAGGAAGCACATAATAAAGACAAGAGGAAATGCTAGTAAATTGGAAACCAACAGGCAAAACTAGAGAAAGAACAGCAAAATCTGATTATTTGAAAAGAACAATAAAGCAGACACAGCAGGAACCCAGCTAACCCACACTGGAGCCGCCAGAATAGCTCCAACCAGGCTTCTCACAGCACAGCGCTGTCACTCACAGATTGGAGAGGTTAGAAAGGAAGCTGTTTTGTTAACGAATGAATGCAGACCTTTGGGATTTGCTCTGGGGGGGGTTCTCAACCTTCTACCCAGGTACCTACTTCCTCCACTGAACTCCCCCTCACTCTCAGCTGATGGACGACCTCAGAAGCCACTGGCAGGGAGGAGGGAGGGTGGTGGGGGACAGTCCTCTCACACCTCTAAATCCCCTGCCTTGGACTCATCTGTTTTCACCGCAGTTCCAACAGCCCTGTTCACCATCCCTCTGTGACCTCCTTTCTCAACCAGTGCTTAAAGTTGCTTCCTCCCAGTTTCTCCCTGCAGGTCTTTCTTTCCCACCAGCCCCCTCATTAACATACACATGAACTGGTGCAGCTGCCTCTTAACCCACCTCCTTGACTCCTGTCATTTCCCCCCCAGATCTCCAAGGCAACCACAGGTAATTTAACTTCCCATTGAAAAAATTAAAGAAAAAAGAATCATACCCTGAAGCTCCAAAACATTCTACAGCTCCCACTGTGCCCCCCACCACCACGTGAAGACAGCCCTGGCACTGGTCACCCACACACACACACTCTCAGCCCCTGGTCCCACTTCCATTTCTGCCCATCTGTTCAGGAATGGGGCCTTCCTGGGGCTCACTCCCTGCAGTTTCTTCTTTTCTTCTTCCTCCTCATCCTCCCCCTCCTTTCTCATTAAGAACACCCTCCAGGGACCCTCCTACTCACCCAACTTCTCTCTCAAACTCTCCTGAACTTCACTCAGCATAAAGAATTGGGGGTCTCACTGGAAAACACTTCATGTGTGATTTCTTCAGGCACCAAATCACTTTTCATCATATCCCTGGTGAACGTTTTCACCTAAAGACCTTCCTTAGAAGCTAAGTCACAGCGTGATTGTGACAGTTAGCTACAGGTGTGTGACAGCTAATCCTGGTTGTCAAGTTGACTACAACTGGGATTAAGTAAGAGATCAGCTATCAAACCACCTAAAGAGATTATCTGGATCAATATGCTTGCAACACAAAGACTAACCCTAAATCTGAAGGAATCTCCCAGTAGTAGATCAGATAAAAGGAACCACAAGACAGAGAAGAGTTGTGGAAGACTATACTGCCTTGTTTTGGCAACTCATCTTCCCTCCTCCTGCCCAGTTTCTTCAATGTGACTGAAGTTCAGATTCTCTCTGGGAATCCTGTAGATCCAACCACAGATTGGAACCACTGGGCTATTCAGTTTCTGGACTGAACATCTACTGACAGCCATTGTTGGACTACCTTAACTGTATCTTATAAGCCAATCCAGTAAATTCCCTTTTCATATTAGTTCTCCTGCTCTAGAGAACCCTGACTAATACAAGGTGTCAGCTTGACAACTGAAGGCTCCAGCTCTGGGAACATTTGTAAAGAATTAGTAGTTGAGTTAAACCCGGAGCAAGCCTGCAGGAGACTGTCTAATTGATGGGAAAGACTCAGCCATGGTGGATGGGACTAGTCCCTAAGCAAGGAGATAGAAGGAGGGAATTGACTCAGGGAGTTGGCATTCATTGGCACACTTAGACAGACACACTGCCCCTCTCTCGGCAATCCTGTGTATGTGGTGTGGCCTGTTCTTTCTGCCACTGGTGCTGGTATCAACTATCTTGCCGAGATGGACTGAGAACTATAACCAGAATATCATAAACCAGAATAAAATCTCTTTTTACTTAAGCTGTTTGGTGTGACTTTATCAGCAATAAAATGCAAAGTAATTTCCACAGCAATGTAGACCAAGATGTCCATGAGTCGAGACGCTCTAATGAGTAGATGCATAAATGGTGGCCTACAGAATAAAGCACTCTACAATGAGACTAGGCAAGCAACTGTAATAATGAGTACATGTATGACGCCATTTATGTAAAGCGCTGTGGTTTGAATGTGAAATGTCACAGCTGGCTCTTGTGCCTCAACACTGGATCCCCAATTAATGGAACTGTTTAAGAAAGGAATGGTAGAGTTCTGCTGCAGGAGGTACATCATGAGGACGGGATGAGGTATTTCTTGAGCTTTGGCAGGCCTACCCACTCCCTATTTCTCCCTCCTACTTGGATACAATGTGAAAGTCCATCTCCTGCTCCTGTCACCCTGCCTTCTTCCCTGCTGTCATGGTTTGAAATGTGTCCCCCACAGTCTCATGTGCTGGGAAGGTCATGGCACCTTTGCAAGGTGGAGCCTTGCTGGAGAAGGGATTCACAGGGAGTGGGCCTTGAGGTGGATTAATCCCACCCTACCTCCAGGAGAAGTCTGCTTTTGCAGCAGGAAATCTAGCAATCCAAGGTGTCTGTGGTGATTTAGCCTTCTACCAGCCATGCCGCCTCCATCCATGAAAGACTGTATCTCCCTTCTATAACCGTAAGCTAAATAAATCTCCCTTAAATTGTTTGACTTTGGGTGTTCTCTGACAGCAACAGATAAGAGTAACCAGTACACCTGCCTACTGCCATGCGCTTTTCACTGTGATGGACTCTATTTCCCCTCTGGAACTAAGAGCCAAAATAATAAGCACTTTCTCCTTTAAGTTGCTTGGGTCAGAGTTTTTGTCACGCCACTGAAGATTAACTGGAACACAAAGTGAGAAGCTAATCTCTGGTGAGGCTAGGATTGTAGTTATCACAGACAGGATAAAGAACTTGGTGACCAGAGCAGGGCATCATGCAATCTTCTACAATATCAGTAGTTCTGTTTCTTAGACTGCATACTGGTGACAGGGTATATTTGTTAAGGTATATGTACATAACAGCTCATGTACTTTTCTTTACATGTTAAGCTTCATCTACTGGAAGAAAGCCCACTGAGCACCCACTAAGCAGTAGGTCCAGTGTGAGAAGTACTGGTAGTACTTTGAGGGAAGGGCCCTTAAAGGTTAAGTACCAGATCTAGAAAGAGATGAACAGCCCTGATGGGCATCACAACACAGTGACAGGACCCTGGGCAAGGTGAATGGGAGCCTCATTTTCACTCTGAGCCTTGGTGTTCTCATCTGTGAAATGGGGAGGGTATTTCCCCTTTCACAGAGCTATGCACAGAGCTGTGTGAAATCTAGACTGGGAAGGAGAAAGGGGACCATGTTACAGCAGAGAAAATAGGACTCTATCAAGGACTGCAAGTAAGTAATGAGACATCTGGTTAAGTTCACAGACTTTCCTTCCTGATCATTTACAACTGAGGGGGTATGATCTCACCAGAAGGGGAGGGCATATAGTCTGGCAGATAATAAGTAACCATTTTGCAAATGGGTGATTGACCCCTCCCTCACTGTGGTTTCCTACTTTTATTACATCTACCTTTGAATGGGCTCTTATAACAAGACTCTAGTTTAACAGCTTTTTGTCTCTGGCCAGGGGGTGACATACAATGCTCATCAGGATGGAGTGAAGGGCATTGCAGGAGCAGCAAAACTGCAAAAGAAAATCAACAAACTATAATTCAGAACTTCAGAGACTCTATATCAACCACCTAGAACTAGGCCAGACTAATCTCTCCCCATCCTGAAGCTCAGGGAAATTTGCGGAAGAAGGGGCAGTAAGATTGTAAGAGCACAAGGATGGGAGGAGCAATGATATGAAGATACTCCATACAAGTTAGGGCCGAAGCAATCATAATTGGACTTTGCATGCCCCGCACAATGTACAATACACTATTGACCCCACAAAGTCTAGCATTTGCTAAAGGCACCAAGATCCTTGGAGGCAAGGGATTGACAGCCACAGTAGTGTTCCTATGCTTAAGGGGAACATAGGAAAGGGTTCAGGAAAATGCCACTGGGTCCTTCTACATCATCAGAGAGGAGGGCCCAGAGGAGAGTCTGGCATGCACATTAAAGGATTCTCCAGGGATTTGGGGGGGAGGCACTGGGAGATGGGGAGTGAGGGATGAGGGGAGGGGGAGCAGGGGGGTGGGGGGAGGAGGAAGGAGGGAGGGAACCGGTGTACATATTAAGTTTGTATGAGCGGAAATAATAATAAAAATGTTAAAAAAAAAAAAGAAATCTAGACTGGGTAGTTACTCTTTTCTTCTGCTGTGAGGCAATACTCACATATAACTTGAAAGGAAAAATGGAGATGTATGTGGCTTATGGTTCCAGAGGGGAGATATAGTCCGTTAAGGCAGAAGAGACATGGAGAGAGGCAGAACCGGGAGATGACTCAGGTGACTGAAGTCATCACGGAGGCAGAGAGAGCAAGCAGCAGACTGCTAATGTGGACTTACGGCAGAAGCAGGGCGGGGCTGTACTACTGCAGATCCACCTCCTGCAGCAAGCCTTCCTCCAGCAAGGCTCCACCTCCTAAGGGAGCCATGACCTTCCCAAATATTGACAACAGCTAAGGAATCAAGCACACGAGTCCATGGGGGACAACTCACATTCAAACCATGACACCAGAGTACCTGGGGGTGCCCAACAAGGTGCCGGGAACGTAGAGATGCTTGACTCTGAACCTGATTCTCAGCATGGATATGCAAGAAAGTTTCCAAGACAATGGCCTCTCTCACTCCTTCCATCCCTGTGGCAGTTAGTGTCTGGTGTCAACTTGACAACTGAGAACAGAACTTTCAGACACACCTAGGAAGAACTGTTTGGTTAAGACAGGCCTCTGAGCAAGCCAGTAGGAAGATATCTGATTGATGTGAGAAGACCCAACATATAAAGACTATATTCCCGGCACATAACGACAGAGAGCTGACTGGAATTTGACAGACTGGAGAGCTAGAAGGCATGTTGTGGTCCTCCCTGCTCTTCCAATGTGGCCAGTTCCTTTGGCTCCGGATGTTGCCATGCCTCCTACCGTAATGGACTAAAACCTGTGAGGATGAATAAGCCCTTGGTCCCCTAAGTTGTTTAGGTCATGTATTCATGGCAGAAATGTAATATAAAATGAAGATAATCCCCATCCACACATATGCCACATATTCTCAGACACACATGAGCACATACACACACACACACACACACACACACACACACACACACACACACACACATATGCATGGCCCACAACTCATGGCTTCTCAAATTAAGATATTAGTATAAAATACCTGCGAATCTCAAGGGTGTTCTTAGTCATGTTCTCTCATCACTAAAAATCCAGGCTTCCATCCCTGTCCATCTGCAAGCTCCTGAATTGTCCCCAGTCACAGCGAACATACACGTTGGTTTCCTCTGCTGCTCGCTGCCCAGACACCAATACATCAAGATGTCTCTCTGGAGGCAGATGGCCCCATCCCTGATGCAGAAAGCAGATGCCTTCATCTCCAGGCACGCCTGTCTCTCTCCTGCAGGACGGGGAGCTTTCCAACCTGCCTGACAGTTTTCTGAAATCTGAAACCTGTTTAGCAGTGAGTGGGGAGCACGGGTGGACTGTGCTGGATTCGGAAGTTGTGACTCCAGCTGTCTCATTGGACATGAACCCAGGGACATTCAACAGCTGAGATAGACATGCCATGATCAAGAGGCTGCAGAGCTGACGCGTGGTCATGAACAGGTCCCTGCAATGCAGATGTTTCTTCCTGATGCCGCTTGTCATTGCTCACCAGGAAGATGTGAGCGTGAACAAGTGAACCGCCCATGGAATGGAAGCTCACTGAAGTGGGTTGGGAACCTCAGTACTGTGTGAGGAACCAGGATGCACCTTCCTCTTTTTGGTCTTAACTCTCTCAGATCCCACCCTCTCCCATCTCCTTTGCCTACACCTCAACTCCAGCATCCCAGCTGTGTGCACAACAATCTTCTTGTCTGTCTTCCTGGTTTCTTCTTGCTTTGCCAAATACAGTAGCTTCTCCTACCCTCTCCAGTCAATGAGTTACTTGTTCATGTTTCTAGAATATTCCATGCCCCTTCTTAATCTGACTGGCATGGACCAAGCTTCTCAGAGCCCTCACTGATGCCCCTCCTCAGCATATATTGAATCCCTATCCTCTCATGTTTCTCCCCCAACAGTCGGGAAATTTCCACAGTATCTATTGATATATATATTTTTTCATTGGTAGATTGTAGACCACATAAGATCAGAACAGTTTCTTTCATTCACTGTTCTATCTTCTGAACTTCATAAACTGCTACAAATAATCAATATTAGGTGATTATCTGATGAACAGATGGATGGATGGATGGATGGATGATGGATGGACAGACAGACTAGAAACAGAATATTGACAAACAATTTCCTATTGAAAATTTAAAGATATTTTTTTTTCCTTTATGCAAGGTTGGAAGTTGGGGAAGCAATGAGGGATTCATGCTGCTCCTTATAACTAAAAGCTACAGGTGTTGTGCGCAATGAACACAGAATTAGACATACCTTTTCCTTCCACACACAAGCTGTGTGGCCTTTGCAAAGTGACTTTCTGCCAGTGGGAAAGAATAATGTATTTTTGAGTTGATAGAATCCGATGAAATAAGGAACATGAAAGTGTTTATAAATTGACACATCACTGTGTAACTCCTGGGGTCTGAGCAAAGGTAATAACAGGGGATCCAGGGAGTAAGGAAGTGTGTGAAGCCTGGCAGTGTGCTCACACTGCTGTGCTGGATGGAATCATCTTCCCCTAACAGTCACTGATATCCAGAACATGTGGGTGAAATTCACTTAGAGATAAGGTCTTTAAGGGATGTCATCAAGTTAAAATTATATCACATAGCGTCCAGATAGTCCTTAGTGCAATGACTGATACAGTTATAAGAAGAAGGAATTTTAAAACAAAGAAACACAGAGGAGAATGCATGGAGACAGAGGCAGAGATTTGCATGAAGGATTGACACACCAAGGAATGCCAACTCTGAGGTGAAGAGATAACTCAGAGGGTGAGGAACTTGTTTCGCAAACCTGGTGACTTTGAGTTCTGTCCCCAGAAGTCTACCACCATAGTAGAAGGAGAGAACTGACTTCTGAAAGCTGTCCTCTGACCTCCCTCATAGACTATGGCACGTATGCATGTGATCTCTCTCACTCTCTCTCTCTCTCTCTCTCTCTCTCTCTTCTCTCTTTCTTCTTCTTTCTCTCTCTCTCTCTCTAATAAATTTTTTTAAAAAAACAAATGCAGGAAGTTAAAAAGAAGCTACTATAATATTCAGAAATATGGCCTTGTGGACATCTTGCTGTTGAACTTCTTGCCTCCAGAACTGTATGCAAAATAACAAAATTACTTTTGCTCTAAGCCACTCTATGTGTGGCACTTTAGTCATGGCATCTCCAAGATACTAAATATGTGCACACTTGCAATTCACTGCTTTGAGCATCTCCAGGTGGCACGTGCACCACACCTTTGCCCTGTTAAGTAAAACTTTGTAACCAAGGAAACATCTCTCTCTCAGCCTTAAAAAGCTACCAAGAAAAGAGAAAGAACAAAGAGGAATTGTTCCTCTGCCTGCTCCTTGGGTGACACTTGTCAATCTTCATGACCTAGTTCCCGCTTGCATAAAATACCTGCCGAGGTCATGCTGGCCAAAGCCAATGCCAGCTCTCTGTGGCCTGAGGACTTCCCAACAGTAGCATCCCCTTCCTCCTCCTGTAAGCCATTCAGAAAGCAGTTCTAGAAAGTTTCAATTGACTGAAAAATAAATAGCCAGGAAAGATTTTATTTACAGGGCTAGGCACATGCATCCACCATTTACAAGTTAAAAGGAGAATGTATCCAGAGAAGGACACCAGACTGTGACATCCTGCTTGTATTTAGCCGCTAGAGAGGATGGTTACCATTGCTCAGCAGGGACAAAGCAAGAAAGCTCCAGTCTTCTGCTGAGCCCACAGCCACATCTTTCCATCCCTCTGATATTCTGTAAGAATGTCCCCCCTACACTATCTGTAGTAGATGCCCCTTGCCATCTATTCCTCCCCACGGGATTGAGTTGTATGACCTTGTCCTAACATAATAGTCATGGTCCACGTTTCTCAACAGAAAGAAATTGGTCATCAGCAGTGTTTAGTCCCTTTTAATTTCCCTCTCTTCCCAGACATATGGGCAGCAGAGCCTTGCGAACACACGCCTGCTCTCAGGATAAATTTACCATGAGACTAGACCATGGACGGGTAATAAGCAAGGCCAGGTGGACTCTGGACTACATCCACCAACCTTCATCACCCAGAAAGGTGTCTTTCACATGTTGTTCTTTGTGTGATTTTTCAGTAGGTTCAGAATTAGAGTCATCCAGAAAGATGTCCTCCTGTGTTCCTGAGATACAAGTCGATTCCGATCTATTTATGGTAATGTGCTATAAAGTCATTGCAAGCATTGACTTGGAAAATACTGAATCATTGCTTCTGGAGGAAGTGTGAGTAGTGCTGTGTGTATATACACATCTTTACATAGATAAATAACTAGCCATGCACATATCTATATCTATGGGGAAGAGAGATAAAGGTGCCATAGTTTGACCAAATAGTTCCCTAAGAGTCTATATGTTAGAGACACGTTCTCCAACATGATGCTTTTGGGAAGTAGAGGGAGATTAATACAGGTGAGGAACAGTGAGTATCCTTAAGTCATCAGGGAGTACCCTCAAAGGGGATCATAGGACCCTACTTTCCCAGTTTCTCCCTGCCTCTTGGCTCATGCTATGAACAGTTTACTGTGACACATGCTTCCCACATCACCATCTGGTGTGCTCACCAGAAGTCCAAAGCAATATGAAATCTATAGAATCGAGTTTATTTACTCAAGACTTTAATTTATAACTTTTTCATTATATTAATACAAATCTGACTAAAGTAATAGCTAAATAAATTCACCTGTATGCCTCTCATAAATTACAGTCTCAAATTATAAAAACAAAAAAATCAATTATATTCTGATGTCTTCATCCTGCAAAAGAGAAACAAAGTCTAGACGTGTTAAGTCACTTTCTTGAAACTTCCCTGACTAAGGGGATCCAAGTAGAGAGACTCAAGCACCATTATGTCCTCTGGCTTCAGCGCTGTTCACACCAGTTTGCTCAAGCTCTGCCTCTCCATCCTAAGAGAAGCATCAGTGAGGGAGAGACCATGCTCTCCCTCAGTCTCAGCTGGGGATGTGCATGTTAGAAAACCCAAAGTTTTTGCCATTCAGTGTAGGTATGAAAATAAGCTGAAAGCACATGAGTACTGACTTGGGATTGTATATAAATCATAGCAAGTACAGAACCTGTGAGCATTGACTACATACTGTACTATCATTCCTATCTGTCCATTAGCTTGAAGTAAGGGGATCATACTTCTGTAGCCACTGCTGTTTGACTTGTAATGGTTCCCTGTGGGGAAGACATACTTCTCTGTCTGCAGTCATTAAGTCCAATTCAGTGACTTGCTTTGTCCAGTGAAATGCAAATGCAAGGCACCTATGAAACCCCAGGAGAATCTATAGGAACCATTTCATGATTGCATCCACTTCTTGGTGTTTTTTTTTTTTTTCCTTGTCCACAAGAATAGTTTCAAGTGCACTTGCCCCTTCTGCCTGGTCCCTGTGGTGGTTAATCTCCATTGTCAACAGGATTTTAGAATCATCTTGAAAATATATCACTGGGTATGTCTACAAGGGTGTTTCCAGAAAAGTTTAACTGAGCAAGACAATACCATGAACCTGAGTAGCACCATCTTCCAGGCTGGAGTTCTGGGATGAATAGAAAGAAAACAAGCAGTAGCAACATCTTTCTGCTTCCTGCCCTCCCAGTGCAATGTGACCAGCAGCCATAAGCTCCTGCCACCATGACTTCTCTGCCATGATGGACTCAAACTGTGACCCAAAATTGCCCATTCCATAAATAGCTTTAGTTGGGTACTTTATCATAGCAGTGAGAGTAGTAACTGAGGCAGAAAATTGGTACAGAGAAGTAGAGCATATTGCATGCACACACCTGATTCTTAGTAATTCTTAGTAAGCTTTTGTAACTGATTTGTGGAAGGAACACTAAAGAATTTAGAACTTTGAGCCAAAGCCCTAGAAGGCTGTAAGCAAAGCTTAATGAATCATTTGGGGTGAGGAGTGGAAGACGAGAATGCTGAGTAAATGCAGGGAGTGGAGGCCTAGCTCATAAAGTTTCAGAGGTGAAAAGGACTTTATCAGGAATTGGGCTAAAAGTCACTCGTGTTATATTCTGGAAAGAATCTATCTACATTCTGCTTGAAGAACTGGACTTTGATGAATTCAAAAGTAATGAATTGATTTGTCTGGCACAGTATACCAGTTATTCTATCTGTTACTGTAAGAGAACACCCAACGTCGAACAGCTTAAGGGAGAAAGGGAGATTTATTCAGCTTACAGTTTCAAAGGAGAGATACAGTCTTTCATGATGGAAGCAGCATGGCCGGCAGCAGAAGCTGAAGGAGACCCAAGGTCACATCTATCTAGAAGATTGAGAACTGCTAGACTGCCAACTGCTAGAGCAGATCTCTCCCAGAAGTAGGGCGGGCCTAATCCATCTCCAGGCACACTCCCTGTGACTGCCTTCTTCCAACAAGGCTCCATGTCATAGTTAGGCACAGGTGTCAACTTCACAGTTGAGGATTTTGAGCTCTGGGCACATTTGTGGAGAATTAGTGGTTGAGTTAGGCCCAGAGCAAACCTGCAGGAGATTGTCTAGCTGATGGGGAAGACCCAGCCTATGGTGGGTGGGACTAAGTCCTGAACAGACGAATAAAGTACTGAGAGCTAGTTGAGGAAGTTGGCATCCTTGTGTACACTTGGCCAGACATGCTGATTGGCAAGTAAGGATCATCCCTCTCTCTGCCGTTATGTAGAGATGATGTGGCCAGTTCCCTCGGCCCTGGTGTTGGTGCATGCTCTCCCATCAAGCTGGTCTAAGAACTGTAACTAATAATAGTAAGAGAAAATAAACCCCTTGTTCCCTTAAGCTATTTAATGGTCAAATTTATCAGCAACTTGCAGGCAAACTGCAAACTCCCGTCCAAAAGGTGTCATGACCTTTCCAAACACATGAATCTGTGGTGGCACATTTCAAGCCATGACACACAGAGAATTCAAGACAGGATAACATTTTGGTTATGCCCTGCTTGCTACTCACTGCTGTTAAGCAGATCTATAGTGAAAAAGAGCAAAGATGGAGCAGAAAGACATAAAAAAAATACATAAAGTTGGGGCTTCTGGTCAAGGTAGAGTACTTAGGTCCCATTCATGAGATCTTTGGCTTAATCACCAGTACTGATATGAAGAAGAGAAAGAATATTATGAAAAGCATATAATTTAGTAGGTAAAGGAAGCAGTTTAAGGCTATGGACAGGATTCTGAGAAAGTAGAAGTAATTACTAAAAACTTAGCACTATAAAAGAGAACTCTTTACTGAAACAAGAGGAAAGGTACCTTAAGGACAAGATCTCACCCATCAGAGGCTCTAGCTTGGAAAATACAAATCCATTTGAAAAGAAGAGCCTAAACCAGGAATACCACACCAACTCTTTTCCCAAAAACATCCACCAAGGCGTACACTACAGCTGCAAACTGAAAGGGCCGCCTTTCTCTTGCACAGGCCACAGAACTGGAGCTGTCCACATGGTGTTGGTTTGGCACATGCAATTATAAAATGCATCACAAAACTATAAACGATTCTCACCTCGTAGAGGCTCGCACCAAAGTTCCAAAAAATTACTGAAGCCAGGCAATGTGTAGCAAGGTTGATTCCCTAAAAGGGGGCCCTGAGAACCCATTGCACGAAGTTTTGAAGGTAAAGCCAGAGTTGAAGACCCCAAAATATTGGAGACATCCAGGACAATGCACTAAGAAAAGCTCTACCCAAGAGCAGCAATGAGTGCTATAGGCAGCAGAACTGGACAAAAGGGTTGCCCAAGCCCTATGCGATCAAATGATTCCATCGTGAGCCCAAAATGTCAAGTGGTGGAGTTTCTAAATTTAGTGTTTTCTCTGTTGGGTCTCATATCTCCTTGTTATGCCCCCATCCCTCTATTTTGGAATGTGAATGTTTGCACTATGACATTATATTGGAGATATGAAACTTTTTAAAAATGGACTCACAGTTAAAAGATGGCATGGGATCTCAGAAAAGAGTTTGGGCTCTAGGATTTGAGCAGAACTGAAACTAAATAAAATCCTATAGGAACTTTTGAAATTGGACTAAGCGCACTATGAGCTGAGACTTCGAGGAACACGAGTAGAGTGTGATCCTTGAAAATGAAATTCACAGGCATGGAGCTGTAACGACTAATGTTCACCTGACCACGTGACTGGATTCGTCATCACCCCAGAAACACACCTCTGGGTGTTATCTGTGAGAGTGTTTCTAGAAAAGTCTAACTGACAAGGAAGACTCACCCTGAGTGTGGGCGGCACCATTTCCTAGGCTGGGGTCTGGGCCCGAGGAAAAGGAGGATGAGAGCCGAGTGGCAGCAGCCGCTCTCTGCCTCCTGACTGCAGTACAGCGTGAGCAGCCACTTCACAGTCCTGCTGCGAGGATCCCCGCCCTCCATGATGGGCTGAACCCTGAAACGATGAGTCACAATAACTCTTCCTCCCTCAAGTTGCTAAGACATTTTATCATGAAAACCAGAAAAGTAACTGATACAACCTTGGCATGCAGACGATACATGGATCACTAACACGGAACTGAGTGAGAAGTACTGCTTTAGGCTCATCTGTCATTAGGCTTCAAGATTTGAACCACAGCATAATGTAGCACAAGCTGACTGGTATGGACCCCACAGACACTCCTCCTTTAACCAGTGTCCTATCCAATGATGCTCCGGGGATTGGGGGGGGGGAGGCACTGGGGGATGGGGAAGAAGGGGAGAGGGGAGGGGGAGCAGGGAAGTGGGGGGGAGGTAGAGGGAGGGGACCAGTGTACCTGTTAAGTTTGTATGAGCGGAAATAATAATAAAAAAAGAAAAACAAACAAAAAAACAAAGCAGCAGTAGTTTAGAAGTTTGCTTTTTTGCATTCTGCAAACCAGAAAGGAAGACAGCCATCCCACATGGTCAAGAAGACAAACAATGGGCAAAACAGATGTTATTTGACCTATGGTAAAGTCTGTGTTTCAATTGACCATCACCCATAATAAATCAATAACAAAAATCAAACTAACAGTGAAAAGCAGAAAAGGGAAATTTATTCTATATGACTGTGTTGGAGAGAGAATATCCAATATCTGAATCAGTCTCTCCGGAGTCCAAACGTGAGGGCAAAGTTTAAATGGAAGACAATAGATATGCTAATCAAGCAGTTCTGTTTGAAATGTGCTTCCACTGTGATAGGTTAGCCTCAGTCTTTGCTGCAAGGTGCTCTGACAAGTCGTCAGACATGTGCGAAATTGTTTTCTGTTACAGTTCCTAGTTACAGTTGTTTGTCTGTCTCAGCAGGAGATCTCACACCAACACCCGGGCCGAGAGAACTGGCCACACCATCTCTACCTATCGGCTGAGAGAAGGACAATCCTTACTTGCCAGACCAACATGCCTGGCCAAGTGTACACAAAGATGCCAACCTTTCTCAACCAGCTCTCTATATTTTATTCCAGGGCCTAGTCCCACCCACCATGGGTTGGGCCGTCCTCATCAGCCAGACAATCTCCTGCAAGTTTGCTCTGGGCTTAACACACCACTAATTCTCTACAAATGTGCCCAGAGCTCAAACTCTCAACTGTCAAGTTGACAACTGCACCTGTGACAGAGAGAAAATCCTACCAGTATGTTTCTCATGGCCCCTTGCTTGCCACTTCTAACACATGCAATGGGGTCTGCACCTACAGCACACATTCATTTCTGTAACATTCTTACAAACCACATTGTCCCATTACCTGTGCAAACAAACGAATCCATGTAAGTTCCGACAGACTTGCCCAGCTCTTCATTTCATGTCAAAGGCAAATGGCCCCCAGAGAAGAAGAGGGTGACACCCATCAGGTGCAGACCAAACCCCGAGATCTCCAAATCTATGCAGGAATAGTGAGGGAACAGAGACCTGGGTTTAAAGATTTGACATGTGTCATGAGGTTCATTCATTCACTCCTCATAGGTTTATTGAACATCTACTGTGGGCTGGTCACCGCCTCAGGCTCTGGGAATAGGGATGAACATGGAAGACCCTCCCTCATACAATTTACTTCTTCGGTAGTGTGAGTCAGAATCACAGCTCTAAGATTCCAGGTTCGGGTCTAGACGCACATGGCAGGAGCTCAGCTCTTTCCTGAGGTGTACCAGCTCGGGTTTCTTGCCTCTGCCAGCGAGATCAACGACTCCGCAAGTTTGCCAGAACGCTGCTCCGACTCACAAGTCACTGCTTAGATTAATTACTGTATCAGCTGTTTTACATACCCTAATTACCTCCCATGGCACAGACAATGGCCTTTCTTAAGATCTTTTTGTTGTTGTTGTTCTTACTGTTTTTTGGTAAAAATAGAAAATATGAATATGTATGGTTTT
The DNA here is from genome assembly GCA_023101885.1 of Typhlomys cinereus. Lineage (NCBI taxonomy): Eukaryota > Metazoa > Chordata > Mammalia > Rodentia > Platacanthomyidae > Typhlomys > Typhlomys cinereus. The sequence goes on from JALPQD010000003.1 coordinate 17,867,690, forward strand.
TTTAACCTTTTTTCAGAATGAATAAACACAGCATGAGCACCACCTTCTGGTCACAATGAAAAATAGCAGTATTGAGTCCTGCAAGCTCAGCTAGAATGTCAGTTAGTAATAAAGTGATAAATGTCTTAATCTCTACAGCATAATTACTTACTCTAAAATATCTATCATGAATCTTATAGCTTATACTTGAAGAGAACAAAAACTCTCACAACAACTACTTAGGCCCCTTTGTTCTCTGTAAGGTATGCACACAGAGAGGAAGTGCCTATCCCAGGAAGTTGGTGGCACAGCCAGGATTTGAACTCCTATTCTGCAAGCCTGTTGTAGGCACTTAGTGGAAAGAGGCTCCCCAGTGGTGAAGCCATCAGCCTACCCTTTGTGACTCACACACATGCATACACAGTTACACACACACACACACACACACACACACACACACACACACACACACTGCTCATTCTCCTCAGTCTCTTGAGAACTGCAAGTATCACATTACTTACACCTTCTTGTTACCTCTCAGACTGCACTTAACCATTCACTATTGGTTCACTGAGATTTAAGGAATCACTAAGAAGGGAAGAATTGTGGGGCTGGAGAGATGGCTTTGGGGTTAAGTCTCTGTCTCACAAGCAGAAGGACCTAGGTTCATATCACAAATCCCATAGGAAAATGCTGGGTAGAAATGATGGATACTGGAAGGCCGGGCCTGGAAAACCTCAGAGCAAAGCAAAGAGGAGGTAGAAGCAATACAAGATGATTTCCGAAGTTAGGGCCTCCACACAAGTTCAGTTTTTCATTGAAATTGATTAAACCTCTTTACACTCCCGTTTCCTGGTCCCTAAAAATGAGGAGAATAATCTCAAGTGGAATAATCTCAAGTGGAAACTTCAAGAAGGATTAAAAGGCCTTCATGTTGTGAAGTGGCCCATCAGGGACTTAAGCCTTGTGCCGAGAGACCTCGTGCACAGACAGCTTTGTGAACTGTAGATTCATCCACAAACTACGATAGTTATGGAAACTATTGTGCTATAAAGCCTTACTAGCTGCACTGCGTGATAAGAATATGCATTGTTTATCTTCTTAGATGAGCAGAATTAAGTTCTACTGTAATTCATCAATTCTACCATTACCGAGTACTTCTGTGTTCCAGGCACCATATTAGAGCCATAGAATGGCAACACATTGAGCTCTAGGGCCTAACAGAAAACACTTCTGTGCCTCTGGAGCTGATGCCATAGAGCTGGCAGGTGGTTCAAAAAATCCTGCTTCTTCTCAGCATGGGCATGATAGAAGGCTCCACAACAAAATAGCTCCCATTTCTGCGACTCTGTCACATGTCCATGTGGCCTTAAACTGGCTACACACAGCTTGCTGGTCAGTATTGGCCCGGACAATGAAACTCTAACCAAATACTAGGTAGAAATGACTGCTGTAAATTCAAGCCCCCCCCAAAAAAAATCTGCATGGACTTATTTAAAGCTTGTGATTATGGAGAGCTGAAGTGTTCCACTTCCCCAGGCCAAATTATCTTGTGCTGCCTTCAGTCTTCTTAATAGCCATTCATTGTTCTCCTCTGAATCTAATTTAATCTTCTTGACTATCGCATGAAACTTCAGGGGTTGTTTTCACTTAACAAATGTCTGGTTTCCACCAACCCAAAGGTCAATGCGATCACCAGGCAGCATTGAAACCTGTAACATTTGAACCCTATAGCAGAGTCTTCCTTACTTTGCTGTAACCTGCCTCCCTGGTGTTCCGCCAATGTATTTGAAAGGTGCCTTTGTGTATGACTGTCTTTTGTTCTGTAACTATAAAACCTTCATGAAGCTGTTGCCACATTGGAGCATGGTATTGGGGAGAACCTGGATTTGTGTTTCTGAGCATGGTCATTCATATTCTATTGTAGCGTATCACTTATTCCCTCCGAAGTAAGAGCTGTTTTTTGGGGGGGTTTTTGTTTGTTTGTGTGTGTGTGTGTGTGTGTGTGTGTGTGTGTGTGTGTGTGTGTTTTCACTGACACTCCTAATTGTGTCTCAATGTCCTTTCTCCCTTCTTCCATACTGGAAACATGATCACTCAGAATGAAGACTAGATCCCCCAGAATCCCTGGTAGGTAGGAATTGTCATGTGACAGAGCAGGATGGGTGCGCATGAGGTTATCTTCAATCTCCCAGCAATGCTCAGGAGACCTGCTGCAGAACAGACTCTTTCCTCAGCTGGATCCTTAGAAGCAGCAACCCAGTGGACATGAGACCCACAGGCACAGTCCGATCCACAACAGAAATCGGAAAATGCATCTCAAAGTACTCACAGTGGACCAGATGATCGGGCTGTGTGGGAGCTCAGACCTGGTCCTGCCCACTCAGTGTCTCACAGTCTGGTAGAAGAGAGATGGACACTCCACAAAATCTATGCTATAACAGAGTGGGGGGGGCACATGTACACATATGTGCATGTATCTATAAAGACCCAAAGTGGATGTTGGGTTTTGTGCTCAGCAGCTCTGCACTTCATTCGCTGAGGCAAGAACTCTCAGTCGAAGAGAGATCTCACTGACCAGCCGGTTTAGCTAACCCCCTTCCCTCAGAGAGCCCTGCTTCTGCTTCCCAGGTGGGAGATTACAGATGGCTGGAACATCTTCCTGCCCTTTATGTGCATTCTGTCCTCACACGTGCACAGCAAACACCATATCCAGTCAGCCATCTCCCCAACCCCACAACAGAGGCTTGTGATGCGTCGTGGGAACAGGAAAATGACAAGACACAAACACGATACCAAAGGACCACAGGAAGCAGGGAAGACTTCCGGAGACAGGCATTTGAGCATGATCTTAGAGGATAACAGACCATCCAGAAATCAAAGAGGACACATCCTAGGCAGGACATAGCGGGTCAAGGCAAGTAGAAGCCACCATGCAACTCATGGGTGTGAGGGGTGCCTTCCTGATTCTGCTAGGTGACGCAGAGGATGCTGTGGGAATGCTATGAGCTTCCAGGGGAGCTTTAACAGGGACCATTTCTGCATGTTGGGTCCCTGGCGGTGACTGAGAGAGAGGAACTTTGTGAATAGAACGCGAGAAAAGTATCAAAGCACAACAGGGAGAGAGAGAGATGTGGGTCGAACAAAAGAGAAGGGCTGTGGATCCCACACACAGAGAACAAGAGCAGGTCTGCTGCCTCCACCCCTGCCCCTCGGTGAGCACAGTGTGAACCCCACAGCTGCAGGAGCCCAAGGGGCCAAATGGATTTGTCTTGGAGTCCCCCTTTCTTTTACTTCAGGACTGAAGTGTCCCTTTCTATGGAGTATTTCAGCAAGGCATTCAGCAATTCCCTGCCTCGCCCAGCTGCCCTGGGAGTCTGTCTTCTGGAAATGCATGACATAGCCCATGTCTTCCTGGATCTGTTCCTATGCAACTTCTGGCATGATTGGAACTGGTAGAAATGGTCCAGGTCATCCAAAGGACGATGCCGGGAAGAGCTAAACATGCCTATGCACACGTGATCTTACCGGCCTGGTCTCACAACCTCTCCTGGACGCTTCAGGATCCAGACTGCCCAGCTGAGGGATGGAGCTTTGAAGTAATTGTATTAAGCCTTTGGCTTGTTGGAGATGCTGTGGCCCTGCCGTGTGGCCACCCTGGGGAAAGAGTGGCCTTTTTGGCCTCCGAGTCCCATTTAGTTCATTGTCAGCCTCTGCTGCTCACTTCAGGTACCTAGTGGATAAAGCAATGTGGAGGTCTGGCCCTTATCCCAGAGGGCCAGAGACTGAGGGCAGCAGGTTGCTGGACACTAGGCAGCAAGATCAATCATCTCGACTTAGACATGCAGTTACTAGGATGAGGACGTGACCATCAGACCCATTATGCACACAAAGACATGGAGACTTGGAGAAGCCAAGAGCAACCAAGGACCCAAGAACCAATATGTAGAAGATTCAGTCCCCAAACTTGTGCTCTATACCAAAGAATGACACGGGCCCGCTCAGTCAGAATGCCCCAGATTGGGCCTCTTTGCTCAGTGATGGTTATGACTGCCACAGTGTGAAAAGAGTGTCTTATATTCCAAACACCAAATCACACCTGGCATTGGTGCGAGATCCGTCTCCAGTCATCTGTGACCAGGAGATTGACTGGTCATCAGGGGTGAATATCACCGAGTCAGCTTGCTTGGGTTTGAAGCCTGGCTCTGCACCCTCTGAGCAAATGGCTTCTTGGGCAAGTCACATGGCTTCCCTGTGCCTCACCTGAAAACTTGGGATCACTGTTCTAGTATATTCCTGTATGACTGGGAGAACGAATGAATTACACTGTGGAGAGCTTACAGCAGTGCTTGTCATCACTGCATATGATTGATTTCCCAGTGACGCAGAAAGGGAGTGTCTGATCGTGATTGCTGACAAAGGTCAAAGAGTTATTCCAAAGAGGACATGGATCCTTCTGCACAGCAAAAGAGAATCACGTTGGGAATCTTCAAGTCAAACGTGTTAGGCGAATGGTCTTGTTCCAGCCACCTACGCTGTTCGCTAAGAAGTGACTGTGGTTGCTTATAGTGGCCACTAGGGGGAGGCAAATCGGGTCAAATGAATGAAGTTCCTAACTTCCCTCGCTTTGCTCCTCCATGCTGTTTCCCTTCTTTCAACAGCACGGCTCCTGCCTCTGACTGATTGTCACCTTCAAAGTCGACTTCTTCATAATGAAACCAACTCATGGCCCGGACAACGGTGGGGCGAGAGACATCAGCATCACCCCAGAGGACAAAATATGCAGGTTACCTACTGTGTCCTTGCTCAGGACTGGCCACCAAACAAGAGTGTCTAATCCTTACCAAAATCATGAACTCCCTGTTCAGGCTCAAACACCTCCTGGTGAGGGCGCTCACATTTCATGTTAGACCATACCCCTCAATGAGTTCACAGGGATTCAAGTATATTTTGTCTCTGACAGTCCCACTCTCTGAACCCATCCCCTACCGTCAGCTTCAGGTAAAGAGGTCGCGCCCTGTAGGCGGTGGCCACTTCCATCCTTCTTCCCACACAAAAGCTGCAGCTTTTGAGCATCCACTGTATCCTTCATTGCAAAGGGCACTTGCCTGCTTACTTTGGTGTCTCTTGGCGCCACGGTGGCACTGAGAGGTATTGCTAATCATTTATCCTCTTTTTTATAACTGGACCATAAATGTGACTCTGAGCCAAATGTTATCTGCAGGTAGCAATCACGGAAGCTCAAAGCCTATGACGTACCCTCTGCTTTGCGCGTGGCTGCTGGGTGAAGGAGGGTCTCCGGACATGCGCTTGAGGAGACGGGGATTCCCAGTCGAGGGGAGACATGCGCAGGTTCTTTGCCTCATGAGATTCAGGCCACACAGTCAACTGTTGGGTCTGGTCCTGATGCACCCCACCCCCCAAGCCACGAGCTCTTCCCCCAATGTAGTTCTTCTGCCTCTAGTGATTTCAAGTGAAAACCCTTATCTACGACCTCTTCGATAGCCAGAATCTTGTCATGGTCACCCCCATACCTCTGAAGCCCGGCACAGAGTTTCACACACATGTCTGTTCCATGAATAAACGGACCAAAAACAAGCGAGTAGGTCAATCCAAATGGTTCTGTATGCTCTGGGCCAGCCTGGTTCCTGCCAACCAACTCCATGTCCTTGATTTCAACACACGAACTTAGTGAAAACGGCAGTTAATAAATTTTAACAAGCTATGAAACTCACTCTCTTTCTTTCTCTCTCTCTCTTCCTTTCTCCATCCCTCCCCTTTCTCTCCTTCCATCCTTCTCTCACTCTCTCCTCTCTCTTTTTCTCACTCCTCTCCCTTTCAGTCTCCCTCTCTCCCCCTTTTCTTCCCTCCTTCTTTCACTCTCTCTTACTCTCTCTTACTCTCTCTTCTCTCTCTCTCTCTCTCTCTCTCTCTCTCTCTCTCTCTCTCTCTCTCTCCCTTCTTCCTTCCTCCTCCTCCTCCCCTTCCTTCTGGCTCCTCTTCCTCCTACTCTGGCTTTTCTTTCCAACAGTCTGAGAGTTGTCTCCACGTCATCTGGCTCTTTTAGAAGTCCATGGAGAGAAGAACCACTTGACCTGCCCAGTGTGGAATCTACGCTTCTCAAAAGGACCAGAAGTCCATCTGTCTGGAACGCTGAAGGCTGGCAGAAAGCCGCAGGATTTCCACCTTTTCAGCATCCTGGTGGTACCCAGAGCCCAGTAACAAGTGGGGTCGGGGAGTTATTCCCAGCATTGTGCAGTTGCCCCTGAGATGAACTTTGACCGCCACTGCCCAGCCTTTCCTGGTTTCTCTAGCTGTACCCCAGTAACTCTGTGAGCTACAGGTACTGACAAAGTTCAAAATGCTTAGAGCCCCCCAACCCCTCTGTAGCTTGCACAGTTCAGGGAGTTAGCTGCTGCTCCTCCATCCCGTTCACTCCTCTTCCCAGGTATACAGCCTCTCTTGGTCTCTCTCGCAGTCATATCAGGATTCTGACCAACAAGTGGTCATCAAAACCACTGAGCTATGGCCACATTTTCTCTTCCCCTTGCACAATGATTTCCAAAGCTACATGGTTAAGACAGACAAAATGGAAGGAGAGAAGTCCTTCAATCATTTGTAGAGAAGACACCCCAAACAGCCATAGGATAACATCGAAACATGAAATAGCCCTTAAGCCGCCAACAATAGAGAGATGTTAGTAAAACAATCTGAAATTCCCACTCAGATGAACACAGCAACCACAACCCTACTTCATCCCATTATCACCAGTGTTTTGTTATTAACACAGTTCTTGTTCATTCGTGAGTCCCTATGGGGCACATAAATTATACTAGGTATTGGTCCATCAGTGACCATGGAAGATTGGTTCTAGGATCCACTGCAAATGTGAAATCTGGGGATGCTCAAGTTCTTTGCATGAAGATGGGATCTTGTTTGCACAAAGCCTGTGCACACTCTCCTTGCATCTTGAAGCATCTCTAGATGACTCATCACCCCTCACACAATGCTTCTAGGGAATGTCGGCGAGCACAGCAAGCTCATGCATGCTCATCGCAGGTTCTTTGCGGATAGTTTCGATTGTGGCATGCATCCAGGATGCGGAGTCCACAGACCCAGAATCTGTGGACTTGGAAGACCTCAGTAAAGAAAATAAGGCAATTCAAGAGGTATAAAGGTGTGGTTTATGTAGCTCCCAGCATGCACTGGTGCTATACGAAGACTTCTGCACTGTTCTTAAAATGTGGGGGCACTACAGTAAAGATGATCCCACCACTGAGGCAGACCCAGATTCAAATCCTGCTTCTCCACCCAGTGTGGAAACTGGGACAAGTCGTACCATTTGCTTGAGCCTTCCTCTACTCCTCTGGCAACCTGAGAAATTAATAACTTCTCTCGAGCTCCCCGAAACTCTGAAATCTTCACTAAAAACTCTTTTACGATGCTCTGTGCGGCTCACATGTTCAGGCACGAATCTTGCCCCTGCACTCGCCCAATCATTTATCTGTAGAACAGGACTAATCACACGTGCCGTAGAGCGAGGATGGGGGACACAACGCAGCACCCACTGTGACGCAGAGCAGGTTCCCCACACAGCAGCTCCCTGTCCCTTCTCACGCCTTTCCCTGACACGAGGCCAAGAGTCACCGCCCTGGACACCCAGCCAAGCAGCTGTCGTTGCGCTGTGGCTCGTGGCAGCCTGCATGGAGCCTGGGAGTGTGGGAGAGAGGCGTGTCACCACGTCCTGGTCTATTGCAACGTCCCAAAGAGGCTGCTACAAATGCAGATTCCTGGACTCCACCCAGAGAGGTGTGTGTTGGATGGGTCGGGACTTTCAGACATCTTCTAGAGATGCCAACATAGGTGGTCCCCAGATTACCTTTGAGGGACACCTGCCCCTCCAGTCTTTCAGCATCTGTAACTCCATCTTCACAATGCCCAACATGGCCCCAGACATCTCAATGATTTATGCCTCGTGATCATTCCAATCTGCATGCTTCCATAATACCTGTTTACTTCACAACGTTTTGTAATGTCTAATATTTCTCATTGAGCCACATAGCTGGCCCTGTCGACCTGAAGGTTTTATAGATGTAACCAACCACCCGTACAAAATATTCAAGGGGAAAAAAATTGAATCTGTGCCACATCTGTAGACTTTTGTCTTTTCATTATTCCATGAACAATACAGGTCAGTAGCACAGCCTTCGATCACATTCGTCTCAACGACCTACAGTACAGTCAGAGAGCGTGCATGGGTTCTAAGCAATGATGGATGTGAGAGACTTGAGCACCTGTGGACTAGGGATCTGAGGGGGACGCTGAAGCTACCCCACCATGGGTACAGGAAGAAAGGAATAGCTCCTATCCAGACCCTGTGAGAACACAACCAAAGCGTACATGACCGGCTGCTTTGCCTGGGCCCTAAAGCCAAAATTGCCAGCAGAAATCCCATCTGTGCTACTGAGCACCTAAGTCTGGGCAGATTTTTAATACTTCTTAATTCTCTTTGTCTACAGAGCAGCCAGTGAGTAGGTTCTGGGGGTAAAAGTGGTTGCATGGAAACCTAGGAACCTGCGTTCGATTCCCAGAGTCTACATGGGAAAGGAGAGAAGTGACTTCCAAAGGATATAGCCTCTGACTTCCACATGAATACCATGGCCTGGGTGTGTCTGCTTTCTCGCTCTCTCTCTCAATAAATAAATTTTAATTTTTCTTAAATAAAATAAAATTTCCATGTCTCAATATCTCCCCATGCAAAGGGAGTAATAAGAGTGTTTAGATGTCTGCTGTGATGAGCAATCACTGGCTAGCACATGGTGACAGCTCTGTAAGTGGTAGTTCTTCCTGACGTGAGTGAGGAAACTTGCTACTAATAAGCATGAGACAGTGTGCAGACTATGCAAAGTTTATCTAAGCGAATCCATGGACCACCAGCATCAATACATTCTGCATCCGTCACAGGATGTTGCACTAAGAACCCCGCAACTCTATCCAACGGTGCACTCTTTGGACAGGCTGCCTTGGTGCAGCTAGCGTACAGTTTGCCATTCGTTCACATGTTGCACGTGTCCCCGGAAGTTTCCCCATCCTAACCCACAACTCGGGTCCCTCTGGAGACAGTCAGAAGACCCCACCTTCCCAAAACTCGAGAGCCAGTTCTGTGGGAAACAAAGCCACTTCTCAGAGCCAGTTGCTCAACCCGGGCTCATTAGCACTTTCTACTTCTTGAGGTTTGTTTATCTACTGATCTCAACGTGCCTCAAAACACTCATTAAGGTTCCTAACACCCCATCAGCCCAGAATCACAGTCCCCATTCTGCAGATGGGAAAATTGATAGAGCCATTAAGTGACTGTTGGGCAAAGAAGAGCTGTGGCAAGAAGGAAAGCGATGACTCGTGAAGAGTCCGGGTTAGCAGGGCCACCCCACAGGCTGGTAGTGTCCTGGGACGGCCCGCCCCCTCCCCCCCAAATCTGAACTGGGACACACACACACACACACACACACATACACACACACACAGAGCAGAAAGCCTCAGTCTTCGCCAGACTATTCGCATGCCAGGAAGGGAACAGAGCCCAGGTGTGGGGGCAGGTCTCAGCAGACTGGCAGACAGTGTGCACTTCAGGAAGTTTCATTGGATGGAAAGACACAGGAAGCTCCCAAAGGATGAGTCCTACCCAGCTGCCACTCAGGCCGCAAAGATAACCCGAAAGCATTTCCAGTTAGGCCAGATCGGCTGAGAGATGCACGGCCCAGAAAAACAAGAGATATGTAGGCAATGGTAAGAACGAAGGCCAAGAAGGAGGGGCCAATCCCATCCAAGAACCAGAGGAAGACGGGAGCCAGAAGAAAAGGAAGACAGCTTCCAGCCACAGACTTTATACAAAGCCCAGGCCAGGAACACACAGAAAACCTTCAGTCTTTAAGTCGGCAAGCAAGCTTTCAACTTCTGCCCAAGCAAGCAATTAGAAACTTGTGTAAAGGTTTCCATAAATTTATATCAAGTATCTACAAGTCTAATATTTTACAGCAACAAAATAATAATCAGAGTTTGAAATAGTTTTTCAACTTTACATGACTGTAAGAAAATGTCATAAACCAGAAGATTTCTAATGAAGAGAAATGCATTTCTGTTGTAGAGGTAGAGGAGAGACGAGGCCAAGACTAAGGAGTCGGCATCTGGGCTAGAGAGATGGCTCGGGAGTTTAGACTCTGCCTCCCAAACAGAAGGATCCTTCATCCCTTGTAAAAATATCAGGAGGGAATGGAGGCAGCCTGCACTTTGAACACTGGAAGGTGGAGCCTCAGGAACCTCAACACACACAGTACACACACACACACACACACACACACACACACACACACACACACACATGCACACACACACTGCCCCCTTTTAGGTGGGGTCGTTCGGCTTGGTTTTTGAAGCAAGGTCTCACTCAGGTGCTTAAGTTAGTCTGGAAGTCACTAAGTAGCCCAGGCCCGGCCTTGAACTCATGATCCTCCTGCTTCTACATCCCAAGTGCCAGCATTACAAGCATATGCCATTGTGCCCGTTTTATGACATGCAAGGGATCCAACCCAGGGCTTCGTACATGCTAGGCAAGCACTCTGCCCATTGAGCTACATCCTCAATCCTGACAAAGGCTTTCTTCCTTCAGCAAGCTATAGTGGAAAGCAGAAGAACAATCGTGTAAGCCAGAGAGAAAGAGATGGAGCCCGACAGAGCAGGGCGGGCTTCAGAAGACCAAGCTTATCTTATAATAAATGAACCCACCATTCCAGTAACAAACCCATTCTGCTGACACGCTACCCGTTCATCCATGTGTGTGCTCACCTCGCTACTGCATTAATTCAGAAACGTTATGTTATACAGATACTATACAGCTATGGAAAATATTTCAAGAAACTTAACTATATGAAAAGCACAGCAAACAAATGAAACTTCAGGGGGAAGTTTAGATGGTGGAATTGTGGATTAAATGATGTATTGTATGCATGTGTGTGTGTTATATGTTGTGTGCACTCTATGCTTGTATGTGATGTGTAATGTGCATGTGTTACGTATGTGTGGAATAGTATATGCGTATGTATGTTGTGTGCATTGTGTGGGTGTGTGGATGGGTGGTGTGGTGTGGGTGGGCGGTATGTGTAGTGTGTGTGGTATATGTGATGTGGTGTGTGTGTGTGTGTGTGTGTGTTTGATATACGAGTGTGTGGTATGTGGGGTATGTTGTATGTGTGTGGTGTATATATGTGTGGTATGCTATGTGTGTGGCTTTTGTGGTATATGTAGGTATGATGAGTGTGCGGCATGTGTGGTGTATGTGGTATGTTGTGTGTGTGTGATGGGTGGTGTATGTGTGTGTGTATGTATATAGTGTGTGTGGTACCTGTGTGGTGTATGTGTAGTGTGTGTGTGTGGTGTTTGTGTGTGCATATGTATGTATGTGTATATGGTATTTGTGTGAGTGAATGTATGTGTATGTGTATGATATACTGCATGTATGTGTGCATGTGTGGGTGTGTGGTATAGTGTATGTGCATGCACGTGTGTCTATGTGTGTGTGGTGTGTGAGATGTGTGTGTGCATGGTATGTGGTGTGTATGTATGGTATATATGTATGTGTGTGTAGTGTGTGAGGTGTGTGTAAGCTATGTGTGTGTGTATGAGTGGTGTGGTGTGTATGTAGGTGTGGTGTGTGAAGTGTATTTCAGTAAATGTGATATTCTGTGTATGTGTTGTAGTATGTGTTGTGTATGTGGTGTGTGGTGGGTATGGTCTGAGTGTGGTGTGTGTGTAGTATGAGTGTGCAGTGTGTAAGTGTGTGTATAGTATGACTATGCAGTATGTGTGTATGTAGTATGAGTGTGGGAGGTGTGTCTGTGTGGTTTGAGTGTGCAGTGTGTATGTGTGTGTATAGTATGAGTGTGCAGTATGTAGGTGTGTGTTTAATATGAGTGTGTATGTGTATGTAGGGTGTGTGTGTGTGTGTATGAACATTTCAGCAAGAAGCAGTTCTGGCTATAATTTTAAATATTCACTTTTAGCCTGTGCAGTGAGAGCCTCTGCAGTGCCCAGGGCACATGTCTAATCTGGATGCTGCCTGCAGGCTTGCTAAGGAGCCCGCGGGTTATACTCGCTGCCAGCAACCTAGAGAGCAAGTGACCAGGGTGCTCCAAGCCATCTGTGTGTGTTAAAGGTGGTGAGGGCACAAGGACAGGCCCTGGAGTGTGGGCATGAGTCCTGCAGCTCATCGGGGGTGACCCCTCCACTTAAAGACCTAGAGCAAAGACACTTCATCTTGGGTTCTTCGAGCACGATGAGAACAGCTCTGTGAGCTCTGACGAATTCAGGGCGTCGACACTTGTACCGTGCATCTGGGCCTTGAATGGCTTGAGCCCATCTTTGGGAGGACCCACCATCTGTGCTCCCTCCCTGTGGGTCACCCACCAAGCACCGATGCTCACCATCATGACCCTGGAGGTTCATTCAACGCTTAGAAGCCATTTGGAGCCATCCAAGAAAGATAGAATCAGGAATGGAATTTTTGATAACACAAAGGCACACATGTTGATCACAGTGACTCTCAATTAGGATGCTTTAATTAACTGGGAAGTCCCATTCCCAGACACACCTAGGCTAATCTGAAAGGGCTACTGATTGCAGGTGACAGATCATATTGGTGACCTTGAATAACATTACCCATGCCCGACTATCAACACATGCTCCACAACACCAGGCACACAGGGGAGTCCCGCTTGCCTTGCACAATGATTCTCTCTCTCTCTCTCTCCCTCTTTTTCCCTCTCTCTGTCTCTCTGTCTGTCTCTCTGTCTCTCTCTCCCCTCTCTTTCTCATCTCTTTCCTTCCCATTCTTCCCTCCTCTCCATGTTTCTGGCTGACTGGTTGGCTGTCTGTACATCTGTCCATCTATCCATCCATCCATCCATCCATCCATTCATCCATCCATCCATCCATTCATCCATCCGTTTGTCTGTCTGTCTCTATCCTCTCTATTTCCTGGATGGCCTCACACATGCTATGTAACCAAAGATGACTTTGAACTCCTGATCCTCCAGCTTCCACCTCCTGAGTGAAGGACTTACAAGTCTGTGCCACCACCATGCCTGTTTGTGCAGTACTTGGGGAGGGGTCAAATCTAGGCCCTCCTGCATGCTAAGCAATCACTCTGCCAACGAGCCACATGCCCAGCCTTGTCTTTTCTTCTAACACTTTCTGAGCACTCCATCGTGCACCACAGTTCAATAGAAAAGAGTCTAAGAGATTCAAGCAAGCCGACAAAAGTAAAGGAAGCCCCCCTTCCTCCTCGAAGCCAGAAAAGCAGTCATCTTCCCAATGCCCCGGCCCTGAGATTCTGACTTTATTCACTGTTTGATGGATACAGGAAAACCACGTCAGGCATGTGCAGGGGCTACAGCACTTGCTACACACACCTAATCACAGCTAATGTTCTCCGTGCTCTTCCCAATGCCATGTTCCCACTTTGCAGGGTGGAAGAATGAGGAGAAAAGCAATGATTTCTACCAAGTTTCAAAGTCCAGAAAACCATGTGCCTGACAACCGTATCCTGCTGACCACAGTAAGGTCCAGAAGCCAGGGCATGACCACCAGCCCACAGAGCTACCGCTGTGCTGGTCAACGGACCGTTCATGCAGTTCCCTTTACTGACCTGGTTAAGGAACGGCAAGGTCCCCACAGCTGGGGATGGATCCCTCGTGGAGACAAAGATACTGGGGCACTCAAGGGAAGACAAAAGTCTCACATTTCGCCCGAGTTTTCCTCTCACTTTCTCTAGAATTCACTCCTTTGTCTTTTCCACTCTGTTCCCAACCCTCTTGCCAAAGAAAGGAACCTAGGTTCTCAGCCCAAGATGCCCTGGCTCCCATTCACCTGGAAGACCAAGGTGTGGTCAGCCTGCAGCTAGAGGTGCTGACCGTGAGGATAGTAACGAACTCCAGCAAGGACCTTTGGTCCTGTGTAATCACTTCCCCCGAGCAGGTGCATAAACCTACGTCAGGAAACAGGGCTTCCTGCATCCCTGGTCAGGACCCCACAGGAAGAAATCCTATTTCAATGTGCTCCTGGGGTCTCAGGCTGCACCCTTTCAAGGATGTCCCCCGAGGATGTCCATTGCCAGGGCAGAATCTTCTCTCTGTCAGGGTCTGTCATCTTGGTCAAGAGTGCTCCAAAGAGCACTTAATCAATGAATCACTTTCACACACTCAGTGGTCTCAGATTTCGTGGACTAGCTCCCAGCTCAAGGTTTACTTTCCCGCTGGTTTTTTGGAGGCATGCTTGGTCGTGTGAGCTGAGCTGGTCTGGTTGTGGCCCACAAGTGCTCATCTTACCTCCGAGGTGACTATTCAAACCGTATTTACTTAGTCAGCCTACAGCTCTAATTCCAGAGCCCAGGGGGATGGAGACCCACTCAGCTGTAGCACACCCCGCTACCCGCTCACTCTGACTTGTGTTTTGTTTTGTTTTGTGGCAAAGTCTCATACAGCAAACCGTTTTCTAGCTCTCAGCCTTCCTACCTTAGCTTCTTGAATGCTAGGATTCTATACGTGTATCCCCACATCCAGCTAGCTCCTGATTCTCAATTTCATTTCTTTTTTCTTCTTTTTTTTTTAATTTCATTTTTTTTCATGTATTTTTCTGAGAGGGGGACATGTATTTGAGCATGGATATGGAGGTCAGAGGACAAAGAATTCTTTCCTTTCACTATGTTCCAGGGCTCTAACTCGTCTAACAGGTCAAACTTAGCCACAAGAACCTTACCAGCTAAGCCATCTCACTGACCCCAATTTCCAGGAGATCTTCGAACATCCAAAAAGTCACTTTGAACTTGCGGGGGCCCACCAGCTGCAGAAAATGCCCATTGCCTTCTTAATGAGGCAAAACCCTGCCCTCTGACATCAAACCTGGGAGGAAGTCGGTATGAGAGCTGCAGCGAATACTTAAACCAATCCCCGGGCCCCTCCTAAACAGTTTCTTGCTCTCTACCTTGGTTTATCTAGGATCGGAGGACATTTTTTTGCTGAATCCCAGTCAATCTATCCTTCTCTTCTGTCTCTCCATCCCACCTCTTCCCCAAACCTCTCGGTAGATTTTTTTTTTTAGGAGAATGGATTATTGGGGAATAAGAGATTATTGGAACTCTGAAGAACTTTTGAGACAAATTGAGCCCAAAAATGGGAGAGTAAGCCTCATGCAGGTTGAGGTTTGAGTCCTGACTCTAATTGTCATTAGCTACAAAATGAGTATCAACATGAACTTTCCAGTGTGCATTTTTCATTAATGAGAAGATTAATCAGAAATAAAGTGTATAACACACTAGCATCTTCCAGATGACATTTTGCAATATAGTCAGAGCTGATCGCTGAGTGCCAAGTATGTGCTGGGCACAAAGAGCTACAAACAGATTTACTCATTGACTCTCACAGTTCTCATGGTGAGAACTGCTCCTTCCTTTTAACGGATACACAAGTGGGTGCACGGAGACATTAACATTGTAGTCAGGGTCAGGAGTGTCCTAAATATTACACCTAGGACTTGAACTTAAATGCTCTGGTATCATAGACACAGGTGCCAACTTGACAATTGAAGGCTCAGAGCTCGGCACATTTGTAAAGAACTGGTAGTTGGGTGTAACGGTTACTCTTAACTATTACTGTGACAGAACATCCAAAGTCGAACAACTTAAGGAAGAAAAGGAAATTTATTCAACTTATAGTCTAGAGGGAAGAAACGGACTTTCATAACGGAGGTGACATGGCTGGTGACTGAAGCTGACAGGCTAAGTCACTCCCATCCATGTGGCTGAAGGTTGGAAGATTCCTGGAGAGTCTCTCTTCTTCCCTATTCTGTCGTTCCTTTTATTTGGTCCACTACTGGAAGGCTCCAGTGAGATCTAGAGAGGTTCCCATTGGATCCAGGGCTGGTCTTTGTATTGTAAATGTGTTGATCTGGATAATCTCTTCAGGTGCTCCCAGCTGATTTTAGTTAATGCCAGGTGTGTCAAGTTGACACTCAGGATTAACTATTACATTGGGCTAAGCCCCCAGGGAAATGGCTTTGGGTTAAAGTCTTTGCCTCACAAACAAAGGGACCTAACTTAGGATCTCCAGATCCCATTTTTACATAAATATGGTGAAGGGCCTGCAATTCTGGCTCCGGCAGGCAGAGCCTGGGAAGCCCTAGATCAAAACAAGTTGGAAGATTCCCGATGTCACGTTTGGGTCTCCACAGGCACACACATTCAAGTGCTCTCTGGCACACTTGCATATGCACCCACAATGCACGTACTCACATCCACACAAGTGAAACCATTGCATCTTCATGGAACTGCAGGGTTTGAAGAAGCACGAAAGAGGCAACCAGCATTCACGAGGCCTCGGGTGCAGAAATCCTGCAAGCCACACAGTGCTAGGCAGCCCAGATCGGCTGCATCCCCCTGAGCCCTGGCTGAAAACGAAGCAAGAGGACGTGATGTAGGATAGACCTCGTCGTGAAGAGAAAGAATCGCAAGAATCAGGACTGGAACCACATATCTGACAGAGCTCTACTGTCCAGAGTGCACAAAGAACTTAGAAAATTAAACTCCAAGGAAAACACTGGCCCAATTAAAAAATGGGCCCTGGAACTTCAAAGAAACTTTACCAGGGATGAAATTAAAATGTCTAACAATTATCTTAAAAAATGCTCCACTTCCTTCGCCATCAGGGAAATGCAAATCAAAACTTCCCTGAGATATCATCTCACCCCGGTCAGGATGGCAAAAATCCACAATACAAACAACGACAAATGCTGGAGAGGATGTGGAGAGAGGGGAACTCTCCTACATTGTTGGTGGGAATGCAGGCTCATACAGCCACTCTGGCGAGCCGTCTGGAGATTCTTAAAGAAATTAAAGATTGAAATGCCATATGACCCTGCTATCCCACTTTTGGGAATAACCCCCCAAGCAGCAAAGGTTCGCCTCGATAGCACAAGCTCGACCATGTTCATAGCAGCACTGTTTACAATAGCAAAGTCATGGAATCAACCTAAATGTCCAACAGTTGACGAGTGGATAAGGAAACTGTGGTACATCTATACAATGGAGTACTACTCAGCCATCAAAAATGATGAATTACTGGAATTTGCTGGGAAATGGATGTCATTAGAAAGAATTATATTAAGTGAAGTATCCCAAACCCAGAAAATTAAGCGCCGTATGTACTCCCTAATAGGTGGCTCCTAGTACCAAACTCACCCAGCCCACATTGGGACACTCAAAAGTAAACCTATGTAACACAGTAATTGCAAGGATTATGAACAAGAGAGATGGGTTAGGAGGGCCACACCAGAAACAAAGAGAGAGGAGACCATGTTACAGCAGAGAAAATAGGCCTCCATGAAGGTCTGCAAGTAAGTAATGAGAAACCTGGTTAAGTTCACAGACGTTCTTTCCTGATCTCACCAGAAGGGGAGGGCATATAGTCTAGCAGATAAAAAGTAATCATTTTGCAAATGGGTGATGGACCCCTCTCTCAGTGAGGTTTCCTACTCTTATTACATCTACCCTTGAATGTGCTATTACAACAAGACTCCAGTTTAACAGCTTTTTGTCTCTGGCCAGGGGGTGACATACAGTGCCCAGCAGAATGGAGTGAAGGGAATTGCAGGAGCAGCAAAACTGCAAAAGAAAATCAACAAACCACAATCCAGAACTTCAGAGACTCTATATCAATCACATAGAACTAGGACAGCCTAATCTCTCCCCATCCTGGAGCTCAGGGACATTTGCGGAAGAGGGGGCGGTAAGATTGTAAGAGCAAAAGGATGGGAGGAGCAACGATTTGCAAGATTCTCAACAATAGTTGGGGCCAAAGCAATCATAATGGAACTTTGCATGCCCTGCGCAATGTCCAGCGCACTGTTGCCCTCATAAAGTCTAGCATCTGATAAGGGCACCGAGACCCCTGGAGGCAAGGGATTGACAGCCATAGTAGTGATCTTATGCTTAAGGGGAACAAGAGAAAGGGCTTATGGAAATGCCACTGGGTCCTTATATGTCATCGGAGAGGAGGACACAGTGGAGAGTTAGGCACACACAATAAAGGACTATCTGGGAATTGGGGGGGAGGCACTGGGGGAAGGGGAGGGGGAAGAGGGGGGAGGGAGGGAACTGGTAAAAAATTTTTAAAATGTATAATTAAATTTTTAATAAAAAAAAAAAAAAAAAAAGAATCAGGACTGGAGGCAAAGACCCCCTAAGAGGCCATTGCCACAATCAGCAAGATGCTGGACCACCAGAGCAGCCATGGAGGAAAGAAAGGACTGTGGTGAGAACACAAGCGCAGGGGTGATGGGGACCACAGCAGAGGGGCCACAGTGATGACGGAAAGTGACTCCCTTCGGGTCTCCCCAAAGCTTTGCCTAGACACGGGTGCCATCACCCAGGCCAGGGTATGTCCAGGCGCTGTATGTCCAGGTTGGGCTCAGTGAATGGCGCTGGAGCAGGGGCCATCAACGGGCTCTTCGACGTGTGACCTGGCTCCTGCTAGACCTGCTCTGGCCCTCAGAGCTCATTTGTCCTCCAACTCTGTCAGTGAGGACACTCAGCGTCACAGCTCTGTGCACCCACAAGTGTGTCCCTGCCCTCCCCATGGCCATTGTCCAGGCGTAGAGTGACTGCAGAGCGGGATTGATATTCCCAGTCCTCCCAGCCTCTGTCTAGGGGCTAAGAAGCTCTTTCAGAGTAGATCCTCCCTTACATAGCTTCGAATCCATGGAACCGTTTCGTCGTTCATCACACACAACCCCAACTCATTTAGGAAAAGACTCAAGTTGTCCATGCACAACTCCTTGGGAGGCCATGCGGAAACCAGGTGCTCCATCCTGCGCCTATCGTGAGACACCTCACTAGTCATCACACCAGAAAGGAAGGCTGCCTAGCTTTGGGTGACAGGCCTAGTCATCAGGATGGGCTAGCTCCTGCCGCAGTCACAGGTAGGTCCAGAAATCTCAGCGTCCTAACGTGGTCCAGTTCTGTTCTTCCTGCGCGTGACGTTCAGCAAGGGGTCAAAGAGGGAATGTTAGCGAGCTATTTGTGTCATCTGGAATTGTGTCCTCCAAGACTACAGAGGCAGAAAAGAAAGAAAGGACTAGAAGAGGTGCCAATCTACCCAGGACAACTGCAAAACTATAAAATGTCAAAAAGCAATTGACCACTTGGAGGTACTAAATCTCTGTCATACCTGGCATTGGATAGTGGTTTTCCTTAGGGCCATCTTAGACTTTGCCCCGAGTCTAACTTGATGAGGATGTCATGCAGCAATTTGAAACATCTCATCCCGAAGGCTCAAAATATAGGGCTGGAGAGATGGCTCAGGGGTTAAGACTCTGCTATGCAGCAGAAGGACCCAGATCCCACATAAAAACGCCAGGCCGAGACAGCGGTAACCTGTGCTTCTGGCCCTGGTAGGTGGAGTCTGGGAAATCCCGGAGTGAAGCAAAAAGAAGATAGAAGCAATCCAGGATGATTCCCAAAGGCATTCTTGATGTTCCACAGGGACACACAGGGCCCTCTGATGAACACATGCATGTGTGGGCAAAATACGTAAATAAAATAAATATATTTTTAAAAACACATAGAGCTCCTCACTCTCATGAAGTTCGAAGTTCCTGAAACTAACAAGACATGAGGGGAGGAGTTCTCCTCAAGGTAAAGAAACCAGGAACTGCAGAAGAGGAGGAGGAGGCAGAGGAGGAGGAGGAGACTCTATCAGTCGGTCTGTAGAAGACTCTGAGTCAGGAGGAGACTCTCAGAACAGCCCAGCTGGCTGTAACTTAGGAAAAAAGTTCCAGTGTGCACCTCCAAGACTCTCCCAAGCTGGGGTGACTTTTGGGTGTCGTAGCTGCCTTTGAGTCTTCCCTGCTCCTTCTAGTAACCATCACCCATGCTTGTGAAAGTAGCACTTACACTCATGATCCTGTAAGTAGCCCCCAAAAACTCACTGCTTCACCAAGTTAGACTTTGTTATTGGTCTATCATCAATCCTTATCTGGGGTGAACAGATATTTGTGTGGTGTCTCCCCCAGAAAAAGTATCACCACAACACCTGGATGCATTTTGTCTTGTGGGTTTTTTAATTCCCCCCCCCCCCAGTTTAGAAAACTCGATCATCCGCCTTCACCCAGTTAGCTGCTGAATCCTCCACACAGAAGTCTTTGGACAGATTCCACCAACATCACAACTCTGGTCTCTAATGCCAGTACAATAACCTAGATGTTCCCAAACATTGCTTGAAAAGTCCCTCTCACGCCTAATCCTCTGACCCCTGAAGGAAAAGAACGCACAGTCCCGAACAGCCTGCTTGCCTGTGTCTGATTAATGAATTTCTGACGTTATTTTTGTTGGCCTTCCCACCCTTGACGACATAACTGGCCTGTGGCAGCATGCGTGTAGATTAATGAGGCTTTCTGCAGCTAGTGGAAAAGTGTTCATTACCTTAATTATCCACACCAAGCATCGGCAACGGCGGAGGGCCTTTGCTGCTCAGCCAGGTTGTCCCCGGAGAGTCAAGAAGGCAAGATGCAGAGGAAACAGATACGCGAGATAAAACGCCACAGGAATACTTGGTGCAGGTACCCAGTGCACACTACCCGTGCAGGCATTTGTTAAGCACCTGGCACACGTGTGTCTGCTGAAGCAGACGCCTTCCCCTCGGCTCACGGCTCCGCCCTCCTGACACTCGAGGATTCAGCCCTCCTAAGCAGAGGGAATGAAGCAGACGGGTCCTCATTAGGGTCAAACAACAAAGCACCAAGTCTGTTCTCCTCCTGGACTCAGTTTGATTTTGTGTCTTAGTCCTGGCTGACTCTCATCTTGAACCCAGGTCTCAGTGACTCCTAGTGTGCTTGATGGGCCTGCGAGCTGTGCTTTCTCTCCAGGGACCCCATCCCATTCCACGGGGACCTAACTTGACTTCCGAGTCCCCCGCTTGAGGAAGATGTCTACTGAATCTGCATGGTTCCCCTCTACTGCTAAAGTGCCTGGTGCCCCTCCCAGTTGCCTTACTGAGGTATGCCCCCTCTGGTAATTTTCTTTCCCTTATTGTGCAGAGTTACACTTGTTAGTCCAGCTTGGCAGGAGAACTCATGCCAACACCGGGAGCCGAGGGAACTGGCCACCGCATATCCATTGCTGAGAGAAAGGCAAATGTTACTTGACGGACAATAAAACTGCCAAAGTGCGCTGGAGATTATCAGTCACTGAACCAGCTCTCCACATCTTATACATCTGCCACGAGAATGGCCCCGCCTCCAACAGACCGGGCCTCCTACATCCATTAGCTCCTCTCCTGCAGGCTTGCTTAGGGCTATGCCTCACCTTCTAATTCTTCTCAGACGTGTCAAGTTGATACTTGTACGTCCAACGAGCGCCTTCCCCACCATTTCCCTTTGTCATGCAGCGGCAGCTTACAGAGCCCCTGCCAGCCCTGTGAGGGACGGGGACACTTCATGGCACTTAGAGATGAGGCTTATCAAAGAACAAATGTTACAGGCAAGAGAGCTTCAATATCCAGTTCATCCTGCTGCAAATTAATTTGCTTGTAAGAATGGAAACTTCTAAAGCTATGAGTTCCAGGATCCACCCAAGAAATTCTGAGATGTGGCCCAAATATTTTCATGCACACACACGCGCGTGCACATGTT
This sequence comes from Typhlomys cinereus, assembly GCA_023101885.1. Taxonomy (NCBI): domain Eukaryota; kingdom Metazoa; phylum Chordata; class Mammalia; order Rodentia; family Platacanthomyidae; genus Typhlomys; species Typhlomys cinereus. Next base: position 17,889,401 of record JALPQD010000003.1, read on the forward strand.
GACTTTGTACCTAGCCTTTCAGGTGCTGACTTACCTAATAAAAAAACTGAAGTTCAGATATACTGATTAATTGCTCAAATATCATGGCATAAGCAGCCAAGCCAGGTAGCAAAGCTTCATCTCCCTGGCTCCCAGCCTTATAACTAAAACAACCTGACACTAAAGGCTAAAGGACTCAGGATTTGAGCATAATCTCCCAACACCCGTGGGCAAAAGCTAGAGGTAAGCTTTGCAATCCCAACACTGGGAAAGTAGAAGCTAACAGATCCCTGGGGCTCTCTACATAGGCCAGTATTGCCTAGTCAGAAGGCTCCAGGCCAATGAGAGACGACTCCCAAGGAAGGACACCCAAGGTCGCCCTCTAGCCTCCATGTATACACATGCATACACGAAAACATACACAAAATTAGAAGACGAAACAAAAAGACTGAAGACCGGTGATGTCTGAGCTTCTTGTGTACATAATTTTAAAAAATGTGAAAGGGGCTGGAGAGACGATTCAGGGATTAAGACTCTGCCCTACAAGCAGAAGGTCCTGAGTTTGGATCCAGGATCCCATATAAAAATACCAGTTAGAAATGGCAGCAGCTTGCACTTCCAGCCCTGGTGGACAGAGCCTGGGAAATTCTAGAGGAAAGCTAAAAGGAAGTAGTAGCAATCCCGGATGATTCCCAAAACCACCTTTGGGCCTCCACAGGGACACACAGTGTCCTCTGATACACACACACACACACACACACACACACACACACACACACACACAGACAATAAATAAAGTTTAAGAAGAATGGTGAAGTATGCGACAAGTTTTTTTTAAAAAGTGAAAGAAAAAAAAGAACTGCAGAGCTTCCAGAGATAACTTTGTCAGCTGTTTTATCTAATAAATAAGGGACCAACCCTTGGCTTCTTCCTGTCCCAGAGACTGTGACTGTGACTTCTGTTGGGAAATGGTCTGAGCAGATGTAATCAAGTCAAAGGTGTTGGGAGATGGGGAGGAAGAGCGAGGGAAGATGCTCCCTTGGAGTTCGAGAGAGAGCATGCTCCACCTAGGTTGACCTCCCACCTTCTGGAGAACTTTGAAAAGATACGCTTCCACTAGCTTGAGCCTCCAAACCTGTGAACATTTGTCATAGTTGTCCCCAGGAAACTAATACACTGATTCTGCTACACGCAACCATGTAAGCACTTAGAGCCATCTGCCTGTCCCTGTGATACAGTGACAGGAAGGGCACCACCTTTGTACCTGGAGGTTCTTCTAAGATTTCTTACAATTACTTTGCAACTTAAAAAAAGAAATTATTCCCAACTCCTGGAGATTGGAGGGGGAATTCCTTGAGCCCATAAATTGGAAGCCAGCCATCAACTTAGCAAGATTCCACCTCCTTAAAAAAAAATTACTAAATCTCACAACCCTACATGCTGACAATGAAATTCAGAGAAGACAGGTAGGTTGCCCAAATGTTCTTGTAAGCAAGAGGCAGGATCATGGTCCACACCCCTTCTTTTTACTGCTGCTGGAGGACTTGTCTAGATACCAAAGGACTTTAGTAAAGTAATGTGAAAGGGAAGTGTTGTCACACTGCTCACAGCCAAGGACAAGTCGAGATACCCTCTGTGGTCAGCACTGCTACCAACATTGAGCTGGAAGCTCCAACACTGGGAAGTAAAATATCTAAGAAGAAAAGGGGAAGAGAAATCCAAGCGCATGGTACAGGCATCCTCATCATTGGGCAGAGACAGGGGAAGCACTCCCAGAGTCTCCCCTGTAAGGAAAGCCATCCTTCCTCTGTGGACAGAGTGCATAGCTCAGCGTGCTGTCACTTTGGAATCAGACAAAAGTGAGTTCTAACTGGGATGATTGTGAGCAAATAGAACTCTGAATGCCCTTGTCTTTGGAACTATGGGAAACAGTGCTTCCTCGCTGGGCTTCCCAAGGCTCAAGTGAAGGTTGAGAGATGTCAGGGGCAGGGTGAAGCCAGCCATCTGAGCCCCAATCCTGGAACTAAGTGGCTTGAACCCCACCTTCGGACGCACTAGCTGGGGACCTATTCCCAAGGGAATGGACGTTGCCCATCTGTGCCTCAGTTTTTTCATCTATAAAGCAGGGATCACGATACCCAGGTCAAGGGCCATTGTGATGGCAGGAAGGAGCCAATGTTCACACAGTGCTTAGAACAGCAGCAGGCAGCATAGTGCCATGCCAGCTTTTGTTCAATTATAATTCAGCAGGAGGAGGCGGGACCTGGTGGCACACACCTGTGACCCCGGCACTGAGGAGGTCAAGGCAAGAGGACCACAGGTTTGAACACAGTCTGTGGCACAGCAAGACCATGTGCTGAATAATACCAGTAATAACAATCACGTGAGGCTGGCAAGAAGGCTTGACCAGTAAAGGTGCCTGTCCACAAAACTGGGGACCTGAGTTCAATCCCCAGAAGCCCACACAGTGGAAGGAGAGAACTGACTTCTGAAAGATATCCTCTGACCTCCATCCATGCACCTGATGCATTTCTCTCTCTCCCTCTAACAAATAAGTAAATAACAAATATAAAAATTGCCAAAGAATAAATTAAACAAATAAGTAAAATATAAACCCTGTCTCAAAAAGCAAGGTGGATGGTTGATGAGAAATGATATTCCAAGCTGTCCTCTGACCTACACACACACACACACACACACACACACACACACACACACACACACACACGGGTGCATACATATGTGTACCTGCACATACATGAATACGCACACTAAAATCACACAGTAGACAAGGTATAATCAATGAGCAATGGAAAAATGAATAAAAAGAGGGGAGCAGAAAGAAATGAAGGTGAATACGGTCAAAGTGAGTGATATATATGCATGAAAATGTCATAATAAAACCCATATTTCATATGATCATTTTATTTTATATCATTTCATATGATTTTATATGATTACTTTTATTGATTTATATGATTATTATGTGATGGTTTTCTATGATATGCTAATTTTTAAAAAGGAAAAATATGAAATATAAATATGGAAAACATACCTGTAGAAGGGACGGATCTCTCTCTCCTCACAGGAAGGGAAATTTAACAGGTCTGGAATTTGGTCTGAGAAACCAGACCCTGATGATATCACAATACCAGAGTCCGTTTTAACAAGAGAAAAAAAGTTGTTTCCTGCCCAACTCTCCACTCTGAATCGCCCCTCCTGTGTCCTGGACAGGTATGCAGATTCAGAACACCCCGTTAGCTGGCAGTCACAGCGCCATCTGTGGGTGAGAGCCTGTTCCAACACCACGCGCCGGGGAGGGGGAAGGGGGCGCCCAAATCAAAGCCCAGCTCTGAGCGGGCGTTGAGTAATGCCTTCCTTCTCTCCTCGCCTCCCCTCACAGGGGATTAGGCTTATTCCAGGCCGGGGAGCCACGTGCCCGAGTGACTCATGCCTAATTCCGGGAACACTGATCCGCAGGTCTCCAGCACACGTCAGCGGGTCTCGGAACGCTTCCATTCCTCCTGACAAATATTAATGATAATTGTGAGCACCAAGGATATGCTAGGCACCAGGAACACAGACATGAGCTCATGGGACAAGGAGATAAACAAATACATGTCTTGTGGGGGGGGGGCACGGAAGAGAGGTTTCAATTCAGCCCGGGGCAAGCAGAGACCTGGAGATCATCTATAACACGTGCCAGGTGCTGAGCCTAGTTCCTCTCATTTCTTTTTCATTAGCATATTCAACCTCACGTAGTTCTCTGTAAGTTAAGTGCTGTATCCCCAACTTACAGTCAAGGCAGAAGAACAGAGAGATTCAGAAAGTAACCCAAAGTCACACAGCTCAGCCAGGATAGACTCAATGGGCAAACAGGTAGTAGGGACCCCATAAGCTATGTTTTCTTGCTACGACTGGCCTCTGGGGCAAGGGCCAAGCAAAGGGTCACCTTACTGGTGGTCCAGCGCTCTTCTCCTTTGGGTCCTAGCTACTTTAGCTCTAGGAAGGTGAAAGCCATATTCCAGTCATGGGGAGAGCAGCACGTCTCACTCAAGGTTACTGTGGGGTGAACCCCAGGAGTAACCCTTTGCTGCTGCTGTGTGAACCGGATCCTTTTCAGTCAGGCTCACCGGATCTTAAAGGAACATGCTTTGTTTAGCTCACAGGAACAGGACGCTGGACCTCAGCCTTGGCATTCCCATTTCACCGAGAAAAACTGAAGGGCACAGAAGCCACCCGCTGAGACCACATGGTAAGCGAAACAGAGCTCTGAACGCCACGCTTTATCCACCATGGAATCACAAGAGAAAAATCCCCAGAAGACAGATAATTTAATCTCATAAAGGAGCCAAAAAGGGTGAGAAATAACGCGTGATAACAGCGAGGACAGAGGCGGGAATGTTTACTGAACTCTTAGCAACACCTTGCTGAACACATTATCTCACACGGTACAAAACATCACTATGACACAGACCTTTATTGTGCTTGTTTTACAAATGAGGAAAATGAAGCATGGATGATAAATCATTTCCCCAATTTGTATGTGGTGCATCAGGCATTCAAATCCAGGCAAGACTGAGGGTGAGTCTGCGTGCTCGGTTCTTCTCTTCCGCTCAGACAGAAACAAGCATCCGTGCATCCTAGCTTCCATTTGACCAGATGTCGAGAGCACATCTGGGGGGGGTCTGTGCGGCTGACTTCTACCTCCCCAGAGATCTATGCCGCCCAGTAATAACCACACCACACGGGGGTTTACCGATCGATGTATTCAGAGGCACAGGTCTTGAGCCAGGAACGGCGCTGGACGAAGGGCCGTTTCCACACACTGCCAGAGCTGGACGAAGGGCCATTTCCACACACTGCCAGAGCTGAGGGGTGCCAGAGGGGTGATCAACGATCAACAATCACGTCCCCAGGGTAGCAGGCTATACTTTGGCTGGAACTGCGTCGGGGAGCTTGGCTGCCAACCGGACAGTCTCAGGATGCTCTGCCACTACCGAACTGCTGTCCCGGTTCTCGGCCTGTCCCTTAAATACTGTTTTATTCCACATTACATCATCGGGGTACAGGTCTGTTTACAGTTACAATATAGTTGTTTTGCTTCATTTTGATATTACATATTTTCATTTATTATGTCTTCCACAGTTCATATCACACCACAGCTAGGCTGATGCAGAGACCCACTTATCTATCACACAGTTTAGGCTGACACAGTGGCCCACTTATCTATCACACACAATTACATACAATTGTTTTCACATTCAGGTGTTTTCATATTCTTTTAATATTACACATAGGCTTCCTTATTCCACATGCATTTCTTCCTCACTGAAACTTTCCTCATGCTTTCCACACCAAATGCACCTGGGTGGACAGCATCCTTAACCTTTCTGTAATTTGACTTCCTTGAGAGGAAATATGGGATGGTATCAGTTGCTATCACAGGACAGTTGATGTTAGATGCTGAAAGAGAGAAGGGGAGGAAGGGAGGGAGGGAGGAAGAGAGGGAGGGAGGGAGAGAGGGAGGGAGGGAGGGAGTTTTGCTTGGTTCACAGTTTCTAAAGACTGAAAGACCACGACCAGGCAGCTATGTCAAAACACAGTGGGTGATATATGGCAGCGTGTGTGTAAAAAGAACATTCAACGGGGCTAGAGAGGTAGCTCAGGGGTTAGGCCTCTGCCTTGCAAGCGGAAGGTCCTGAGTTCGGATCCTAGACCCCATGTATAGTCACCGGGCGGGAACAGGGGCGGCCTGTGTTTCTGGTCCTGGTAGGGCGGGGCCTGTGAATCCCGGGACAGAGTAAACAAGGAGGAGGTGGAGGCATCCGTGGTGGTTCCCGAATTCGTCCATGGTTCTACACACACATACATACACACGCGCACCCACACACAACCGAATAAATTTTTTTAAAAATTAAAAAAAAGAACATTGAGGGGCTGGAGAGGTGGCTCAGGGGTTAAGCCTCTGCCTTGCAGGCGGAAGGTCCTGAGTTCGAATCCTAGACCCCACATATAGACGCCGGGCAGAAGCAGGGGCGGCCTGTGTTTCTGGTCCTGGTAGGGCGGAGCCTTTTAAACCCTGGGGCAGAGTAAACAAGGAGGAGGTGGAGGTGGTCCATGGTGGTTCCCGAATTCGTCCGTGGTTCTACACACACATACACACACACATACGCACACATGCACAACTGAATACATACATACATATGCGTGCACATGCACAACTGAATAAATAAATAAAATTTAAAAAAAAAGAACATTTAACATGGTGAGACCAGAAATCAGAAGGACTTGGGAAGTCAAAATCGTGTGTGTGTGTGTGTGTGTGTGTGTGTGTGTATGTGTGTGTATCAACTCCTCTCTCTTGGGAGTCACAGAGAACACGGTCCCACCCTCTAGTCACTGCTACCATTCTCCAGAGAACTGGATTCTATCTCATTTTCTTCCATCAAAACCATGGATGTGTCAAACAGAATGTCTGAAATTCACTTTATAAGCTTTACCCCCTCAAGGTCTGGAGAGATATCTCAGTGGTAAAGTGCCTGATTACAAACCTGGTGACCTGAGTTCAATTCCTAGAAGCCCACATGGTGGAAGGAGAAAAACGGAGCTCTGAAAGTTGTCCTCTGACCCTCCCCCCACCCCACTCCCGCCTGTTTGCTATAGCATGCATCCTCCCTGTCACATAAGTTAATTAATTAATTTAAAAAACCTCTAGTCCTTGCCCTAAAACTCCTGGGAAGTGAACCATAGAAATGGATGCATCAAACGTTGACACTTGAAGAAGCTGGGTGAGAGGAATTTGGGGTTCATTAAACTATATGATTTGGGCTTTTTTTTAAAGCTTGCATAAAAAAAATACCATTCATCTGGGTATGTAGGTCAAGGGTTAAGCATTTGGCTAGCATTCACGAAACCCTGGGTTCAATCCCAGAACAACAAACAAACAAACAAAGTATTAAAAACCACCTTTGCTGTTAGCTTTAAGGTTGCTTTTTGAGATACTAAGCAAGCATCACTCACTCTACTGAGTACCCTCAGCCTCTTTTTTCCTGTTTTCTTTCAGACTCACTAAGTGGTTGGTCTGGCCTTGAAACTAAGCCTCCTGTCTCAGCCTTCTAAGTAGCTTGTATTCCAAGCCTGTATCAGGAGGCTTGGCTTTTTTGTGGTTGTTGTTGTTGTTGGTTTTTGTTTTGTTTTGTTTTGTTTGTATATCTTCCCAGACTTTTGCCTCCTAGAACACCTTACTTTTCCCCCTTGGACCCCAGTTTCCCCTAAAGCTTAGCCACCTCTGAGTCAAAGAGGGCTGTGGTCCCAGCAGTCCCTGAGCTCTTTGCCAGCTCTGCCTCTCCGAGAACTCATCTACCAATAGTCACTTCCGTCACTTCAAGCTGGGGCAAAATCATGTTTCAGTGGTCACAGCAGGCATTCTGGAGACTGGATACCTGGATAAAAATACATCTTACTACTATGTGAGTGACCTTGGACAACTCATTTAATGTCTTGGAACCTCAATTTCCTCATTTGAAAGCTGGGGTAGAAATAACCAAGCTCGTGGGGGTTTTATGAGGGATGGATAACTTCATAAAATACATAGAACAGTGCACGTGATACGGTGCTCTAAAGATGATACCTAATAAGAAGCAGATCCTAAACTATGCTCCCCAATGTTCACCCACTAACCCACACTTCCAGTATCCCTCACCATGGCAACCAGGCCATGTAATGAGTTTTGAAGGATTGTGAGTGGGAATAACATGAGTCACAGGCAAACTAAGACAAGTGGAAGCCAACATGTCTCTCATACCTCCTCCTGCCCCCGTTGACATGGCCTCACATGCTCCATGTTCCGTAGGGAGTCACTACACAGTCACAGGAATTTGATTCTCACTGCACTTTAGCAGAGTGAGACATTGACTATTGCTCTGTGCTTGTGGATCATTTTGTTATTGCAGCGTAGCCTAACCTAGGCTAACTAATGCATACGTAGTAGCCCTTACACGTGTCCAGCTCTGTCCTGTATCACTCCACATTATGCAAGCAGCTTAAATTTGTGTTTGATTTGTGTTACTGTTGTCACTTCGGTGCTCATATAGTCTGTCGGTTCCTCAGAAAGGAAGGGTTTTATCCTGCGACTGCATATCACACAGACCCCATTCACAGGCAGGGGACAAAGACTCTGGGCTTGCCAGCCAAACTCAGCTCCCTACCTGGCATATCCCTTGACTTCTCTGAGCTATGCTTTCTTCGTTTTAATCTGCCTAAAAGTCTACGTCACACCCAGGCTCTTAGGAGTTGGGCCTGGATGTGACATTTCTCATTCCTTCTTCCCTTCCAGACATCAGGCACCTTTTTTCCATAAAGTTAGAACCTTTTCTTACAAGATAGCACTGACATGCGCTGGACAATGGGCAGGAAAAACTATGCATAGAGACTGAAGTGCTCCTTTTATTTCAGTGTTCTCTAATAAGTTTTCAACCTGAAGGCTGCCTCGGAACAGTGACCCTACTGTACTATAAGTCAGAATCCCCGGGGAACTTTTCTTTTGAAAAGATCCCAGTGCTTTGGCCCACATCCAGGGAATGGGATTCAAGCAGTCTAGGTGCCCACCACGAACAGCTTGGCTTAGGCCCTCTCATCCCAGCCCCCGACCCATGCTCCCCCAAAGGATGTCCTTCTCTAGGCCAAGAGATCACCATAGCTGTTACTATAAAGAAAAGGAAATAAGAAATCAGGGAGACAGCACTCCTGGGGCCCCAAAAGAGAAAGAAGAAATAGTAACTGAATGCAATTATTACCAAGAGGACAGAGGAAGGCAGGTCACCTTGTCCCTAGGCAAACGGTGACCAGCCTTCATCCCAGGAACTAGACCGTGAAGACTCTTTGATTCTCTTAAGAGTGAGGGTGGGTGAGGAAGGAGTGCAGCACTGGCAGTTTCTCTGGCCAGAAAGGTTTGAAATGATCCCAGAAAGATTCTTCCCAGCCAAGAGTCAAGAACAGCCAGCAGTAGCTCAAGATCACTGTGAACAGACCATAATTATGCCTTCCTGCGGATGCATGGGCTGCCACAAGAGAGGGGAGAGAGGGAGAGAGAGAGAGAGATGCTTAGTAGTTGGCATAAGTGAAGGAAATTACATGAATGTGACTTCACATCTTTATGAACCAAGGCAGGGAAGTGAGGACATCTATGGACTATTCTTTAAATCGTACCAGTCCTATAACCCCAAAAGAATGACTTGCTACCGACCGTATCCTCCTTCAGGCTTTATTCATGAAGTCAACATAGTGTCACAGACACACACAGCACTCCCAAGAGCCAACAAGGGGAAGAAAAAGCAACTGGGTTCCACTGGTGCTTCAAGGATTCCTTTGAACTCACAGTGACATCGCACCAAATAAAAGACATGGTTCTGCCCGCTAAGAAATGGGCTACTCTCTCAAAGAATTTTTCTCAAAGCTTCGGAGATCTGAGTCTGTCCCAACCCTGGACACCACCCACTCAATTTCCAGCTGGTGCTGTACTTGAACAAGTCAATTTCCCTGTACCTCTCTCGGTTTCTTCGTGAGTTAAGAAGACAGCAGTCAGTGTACCCACCTCCCAAAGTTGCTGTCAGAGTCAAGGACGTGTGCACACATTGTAACAGGAGTCTGTAGGGGGTGGGGAAATGGGGAGCTGACCTGAACCCCATCCAAGTGACAGTGATGTCAGCAAAGCTGCTGCTGCACTACTATTGATGGCCATGTGACAAGTGCCTTGTCATTCACGTGACAGGTTTGGTTCATAGGCAAGCTACAGCCAGGTAGAAAAAGACAGAAACACACTGTCAGGTGTCTATTTTTCTCTTTTCCCGGGGGGGGGGGACGGACATCTTGGTTGAAAGCATCATCCCAGACAGGAGATTCATACCATTTCATTTGCCTTTTGCAAATGGCTCTCAGCCTCTTTTTATTTATGTTGAAGATAAGTGTGCATAGAAGAAGTGAAAGAAAATAATCAGATTAGAATGGGTGACTAAGGCCACCACTGGTAATGTTTATGTTCCGCCCAATGTGGGGATCTTGCTCATGTGCCCAACACCTCCTCTGAACCCATGGGAAAAGTGAGGCATCCCTCCCCCAGAGATGCTCTCCCGAATGTTACTGGTTGAGGCAATCTCTCTGAGCCAGAGAGCTAACGAAGGAGCAAAGCAAGTCATAGTTATTGAGTGTTACGTAGGTGCTTTACTTAATCCTCACAATTATCCTATGCAATAAAAAATCATTGCCCCCATTTTATAGATGAGACAACTCAGGTCTCAGAGATGGAGTGACGTGTCAGAGATTGTAGAGCTAATGAGCAGGACCGGGGCTTGAAGAGAGGCCTGACGCTGGAGCAACAGCTGCTAAGTGTTGGACACCTGCAGAGATAAATATCCTAGCGTGGGAATGAACTGGTACAAGTAACATAAACTAGAAGGAAGAATGTGATAAATGGTGACAGATGAGTAATGGACTTGAGATGCCCAGAGGAATAATTGCAACCCTACGATCCAGGACATCATCAAAGGACAGATCTGAAGGAAACAGTGAATGATAGACACACACACACACACACACACACACACACACACACACACACACATGCACACACACACGCACCAGGATCTGGGACTCCCAGAGCACCTGGCAGGTGGCCAAATCAGTTGAGTGCTGGCCACGTCCTCCTGGCTTAGGGTTCCTCTTTCTTCAGACTTTTAGCTTCAATAGGCTCTCTGGGGTGTTCACAAATGCCTATGCCCCCTTCATCTCTGTCCTCCTAGCTGGGACACTATGGTTGTTCACATTCTTTCACCCCCACCTCCAACCGTGCATTCACCTGCACGCCATCCTCCTGAGCACCAAGCATCCTCCCCTCACCTCCAGTGGATGCCTGGAGACCCACTGTCCTCATATCATGGCACTTCTCAGTCTGCCTATGCCACCAGTCTTATGCCCGTGTCTGTCAGGAGGTTAGCAGGCTTGCCTGGGAGCAGGGGCATTATTTGGTTTCCCAGAACTTGACATAGTACTTGGCCGATAGAGAATAAACAGGAAGTACTAAGCAAGAACAAATGTGGTGGTCTTTTGAGTAGTAGGAACCATGGAAGAGGTGAGAAAGGGTGACCAGGTCCTGCGTTGGGGGAAAAGAGCAGGAGATGAAATATGGAGTTAGTTTACTCGGTTATTTTTTGTCCCCCATGGACAACGTGGAAACACTAGTGAACTTCCACACACGTTGCTTCTGGTCTTTCAGTGGCAGTGGTGGGACATGGAGAGACAGTCAGGCTGGAGAGAAGGACGTTTGGAGACAGTATAGATCAGCGATGAGAAGACAGCATACTGCTGTGTCAACCTTTTCAAAGAGAGATTGGGGGAAACACATCCAAGTCATCATGAATCTGGCTAAGCGCTGTTCTGAAATGTTCCCAGCATCACAGAGACGACTGCTCCGGGCAGGCCTGGGGAGCAGTGAGAAACTGCCATGTGCTCACAGGAACTCTCCAGAAACACTGCACCAATAAGCAGAGCTTTGGCAAGGGTACCCCAGGGAAACCGCCTATTATGTGACTCAGGCACTAAGAAATCTCTGGCCATGGCCCGGCAGAAACCACGACAGCCAAATCTATCACTGCACTCTTCGGAGGACTTCAGGGAGTGTGGAGATGATAGACTGTGGGAATCTCGGGCCATAAAACTTTCGCCCAGCTGCTGGAGTGCCTGGCTGGGCAATTAAGGAGGATTCTTTCAAGCACATCAAAAGGCTCTGCGAGGTGATCTCAGGCTTCCCCTCCCCATGAGGAAGGCAGGAGTCAGGACTCATTATCCTCATTTTGCAGATGAGAAAAGAAGGCTCCCCGGGTGACTAAGTCCCTCGCCTCCAGTCAAACAGCCAGCAAAGGGTGGGACCCAAAATAAGCAGATCAGTCACTGGATTCGAGGGATCTCATCATCTGGAGCTCCCTGTGATACGACAGATGGCTGTCCCCAGGAAATCTGAGTGGCGCGGAGAGTCAGGCCACCGTGGGGTGATCCACGGGGATTTTTCCCACCACAGATTACTGCTCCCTGGAAAGTCTGAGCCACACATGAAATGTCGGGCCACTGTGGAATGATCCACAGGGACTGTTCCAACCACTTAGCACTCATAGATTCTTGCCTGCATACTCAGACAAGGCATGCAGCATACACAGCAGCAGGCTGACCGTCCTCTCACGTTACCATTTTATGCAATGGAAGACCCCAACTGGAGACCCCACACACACACCAGCAGCTGACCCCTGGGCCCACCTATATGCAAACTCCTTCAGAAGGGGTTCACAATCTTATGAAATATTTCTCAACTTCTTACCATGCGGCAGATTGCAAATCACATTTCCATTCATGCTGTTCCTGGGACATGAACATGATCAATCCTACATACATACATTGGAGATGTTCATAATACCTTTCAGGGAGCTGTTGTGAACATTACAGGAGATAGGGCAATTTAAAGCACACAGCATGTAGCAATCACTCTCAAAGAACAGAAAGCAATTAGTTCCTAACGGCATCAATAAGCCAAGCGATTTGGGTCTGAAAAGTAATTCATAGTCTCTATCTGTTTCCAGGCTGGCTAGCAAGGAGTTTCCTCTCTTATGAGTCAGGAAAATTCCTTCTTAGTCTTAATATGTCCTTGGGTACCAAGGACATTCAATATAGCAGGAACATTCAGTTACAGATGGGTCCACCTTAGATGGCATCAAGATTCTGTTTATCACTCTCCCTTGTACCTCCCCAGTCTCACCACTACTGCTTGGACATCCATGGATCCCGTCTCCAACCATTAGAACATCCACAGAAGGACTAAAGGCTGGTACTCGGCAAGATAACGGGCAGCTTCTTTCCTTGAGTCCAGAAGCATCCTTGACCTCCATGAGCCTGACTCCATGACTCCTTTTAGATGTTAGGCGCACCTCATACATCTCAACATCCTGTCCTCACCCCAACAGCCCATTCCAGGGGTTACCTACAGTTGGGTGATACTCCCACATGTACCACTACCATCTTTCCACAAGTCTCTGTATCTCTTGATCTGAGGTCTTTGCTATATTAATATACTTGGTATATTACTACCTCAGGATAGGCCAGGCACATGATGTTTCCAAGAATGACCCTCCCACATCAAAGGACAACAGATAGCAGGTAGATAGCTAAATCCTCTCACGCCTGAGAGACACTTCCGAGACAATGCCCATGTTATCTCACCATAGATCTTCAATACAGGTCAGACTCCAGGATTTACATGCCCTTGTGGAGACTCCTCCCATCCTTTTCTGGCACTTCCTAAAGTCACCTCCAAATTAAAAACTGGCACCCAATTCCTGCTTGGGGTCTACTCTTAGTGAAACCCAATCCAAGACAATCTCTTCAGTAAAAGTAGCTTTATACACAAGAAGCTCAGATGCTCCTACTAGCACATCAGACAGATGCTCTCGTGAACAGAGTTTCTGAAAATGAAGCTGTCGTTCATCCTCAGCTGAGGCAAAGCTTCTTCCTAGTGACTTGGTCCATCAGTGGTCAGCCACTCCTAGCTGCACACCGTCACACATCAGCATTACACAGTGTAACCGGTGGGTGCTTCATACTTCAGGCTCTACCAGACCTGGTTTTCACCCAGATTTCTTCAATTTGGCCTTCAGGATTTGTCCTTCTGAAGATTTTTTTTAAATAAATATTTACAACCTAAAAACACGAATGTCAAACAAAAATACACAGTTGCATTTGTGGCACCTTGAAAGGTTTTAGACGTTCGTGTGTGCCCGCTAGCAGATGTGTTTTCTTCTACTGCTGTATAATGCATTACCACATACAACACACGTTTATTTCTTTCCAGTTTCTATGGCTTAGTTTCAGGTATGGCGTAAGTGGGCTCTCTGGTTAGAGTCTTGCCAGGCGATGATGGGAGTGTCTAGCCGGCTGCAATCTCGTCTGGAGACCCAGTTGAGGAAGCATGGGTTTCCAGTCTCATTCTGCTTGTTGGTAGACTTCAGTTCTTATGCTATCTCATGGACGGTTCTGGGTTTTTCTTGGCATCTCACTTTCTTGGAGTACTCATACCAGCTGAGAGGTGGCAATGGCCGAATGCCCTCCCAGTCTACCTCCAGGCAAGTGAAGGGCATGGCCAAGATCACTATACCTCACTGACAGCAGCCATATCACTGTCTTTGAACTCATGTATCAGTCATTACCTTGGAAATACTTGTCACTCATGTATTTAATCTGACAATGTATCTACATTTACTTTCAGATAAGAAAAAATGTCCAAGTGTTTGCTGGTTAAGAATTAAGAAATGGGGATTACCTGAAATTAACGAAGCTTCTACTCATCAGAATGAAGACACAGTCTGCAGAATAGGGGGGAACTATTTGCCAACTACATGTCAGGACATGGGGATCCATATCTAGAATATATAAAGAATCGCAAAATTTGGGTAAGTCATGCAGCCAATACATGGCTAACAAACTTCATAGACGATCCTCAAAAGAAGAAATATAAATGACAATAGAGACTCAAAAAAGTATTCAACATCCTTAGCCATCTGGGAAATGAAGATAGAAATTGCTTGAAAGGTCTGTCCTCATCTTAGTCCGAAGGTTGACCATCAAGAAAGCTAATAAGGATATGGAAAAAGAGGAGCCCCATTTTCACTGTTGAATCCACCATGGAAACAAGCATAGAGGATTCTTTAAAAATAAAAAAAACTAAAAAAAGGAACCATCTTAAAACCTAACAATATAGCCCTGGCTATATGCTCAAAGAACTGTAAGTCGACGTATCACAGAAATGCTTCCACATCATCCTTCCACTACATTGCTCACATCAGCCAGGAAGCCAAACGAACTTAGACATCTATCAGCTGAGAATGTGGTACATATGCACAATGGAATTTCATTCCATCATGAAGAAAAACTGAAATCATGACATTTGGAGGAAAAATGGGAGGAAAAAAACCATTATGTCAAGAGAAATAAAAGAGACTAAGATGGACAAATACCACATTTTCTTCATTCATATGTGGAACCTAAGCTTAAAATTATATGTGTGTATGAAAGAAAGAGATATTTGCTGATTGGACATCTTAATTTACCTCCCAGTAATGTTTTAAACCACCAAGTATTGTGGCATCTATTATTACCCATCAGTAAACAACTGATGCTCCTTGACAGATGGCTTGTGCCCTACTCTTTGGAGAACAGCACCCAGAAATCAAGAGTGTTAAGGCCCTTTTCCCACAGAAAATGGAGGGTTAATGCGGGTGAGTAAATTCAATGAAAGGTCTAAATAAAACCTGGGTTCTGGTTCCGGCTCTATCCAGACCCACCAGCTGTGTGAACAGGGTGAAATCATTTCCTCTTCTGTAAAGTGGAATTAGTGATAAATGCCTTTCTTACCTCATACTGTTATTACGAAACTCAAATTACAGAACCCGAGCGAAAGCTTTGTAATATGCAAGGTTAGAAGCAAGAAGGGATTGTAATCGCCAGCACTATCATCATCATCGTTACTGCAGGCTGTTATAAGGAAAAAACCAATAAAAAGTTTAAAATGCAGGCAAAGTCCAGCCAAGTCAACAGAAACCACTGTAAGTATTGGGAACCCCGGGGGAGGTGGGGGGTGGGGGTCAGATGGAAGGAGCCTGGGAGGGATGGAAGGGCAGAGAGGAAGCAGGAAATGGTGAGGCAACCCAGAGGTGAGCAACAGCAAGGAGCTGATATCACCCCTACTCTTGCCAGGCAAAAGGAGGGAGCCGAGTCAGAGCCACTCTACGCTTGGGGTCACCCCCCCCCAAGGAAGCTGGAGCTGAGTCCCCACAGAAGCAAGCTTGTCTAAGCTGATGTTCCAAGACTGGCCACAAATGTGTATTAAACCCACAACATGGAAAGAAAAAAGAAAATAGGAAACAGCACTCTGAATTTGAAAGAAATTGGGGGCCTAATAAGTCCTTCCTTCTGGGGATGGCCAGAAAAGTCTTGCCCCCAGCTCTCCTCACTGGCTTGGTTGGCCCTCGCTCCAACCCGTAGGGTGGTGAGCATCTTCCTTCCATCTGGCCACAGCATATCCCCCTGTCACCAATCCTCTTTGCCCCCAGTTCAGTGAGAGGACTGTGTTATTAAAGTTGAGGTGACCAAAGGGAGATCTGGAAGCAGGCTGGTTGACTGGTCAGCTGGCCGGTTGTTGCCTGGTTAGTTTGTTAGTTGGTTCGTTGTTAGTTGCTTGGTTTAACTAATTGGCTGACTGTCTGCTGGTTGGTCAGTTAGCTGGTTAGATAGTTGGTGATTGGCTTGCTGGCTGGTGGTTGATTAGTGGTTTTAATCAATGGATAGTAATTGAACGTAATAGTGGAACTCATGAAGACTTTTAAAATTTATTTATTCATTCATTCATGCATGCATTTTGCATGTGTGTGTGTCACAAGGGCCACCCCAGCCAGTGAGGAGAGCTGGGGACAAGACTTTTCTTGTCATCCCCAGGAGTGTGTGTATCAGAGGGCACGGTGTGTCCTTGTGGAGGACCAAGAGTGACTTTGGGAAGAATCCTGGATTGCTTTTACCTCCTTTTTGCTTCAATCTGGGATTTCCCAGGCTCTGCCCACCAGGGCTAGAAGTGCAGACTGCCCCCCACCTCACTCCCTTTTCTGCCTAGCATTTTTATGTGGGACTTGGGATCTGAACTCAGGACCTTCTGCTTGCAAGGCAAAGTCTTAACTCCCAAGCCATCTCTCCAGCCCTATAGTACATTTTTTTATACAAGTGCATCATGTTTGACTGTATTTGACCATACTCTTTTCTCTCTCTCCCCATTCATTCCCCCAGACAGTCTCACGTCTACTTTATGTCCTGAATATATGTAGGATCATATGTATATATATAAAAGCCAGGATCCACATATGAGAAACAATGTGGAATATTTGTTTTACTAAGTCTAATTCGTTTTGTTTGATATGATGATCTCCAGTTGCGTCCACTCTTCTTCAAACAACATAATCTCATTCTTCCTTATTGCCAAATAAAACTTCACTGTGTATACGTAATCCACTTTCTTCATCTGTTGTTCTCACAGATTATCCATCTCTTTACATCTAGGCATCCGCATGCTCCCGGACAAATAAATCAGGAAACTGAAATTAGTAACAGAAAAGGGATTTGTTTACAATTTGACAGTAAAGGGGGAAAGGAACTGTGATCATCTTACATACACACATGCACACACATAAACATACTTACACATGTGTACCCACAAACACACATGCACACACACACACACACACACACACACACACACACACACACACGAGGCATAGGCACAAACTTAACAAATTTAACTGAGATCCAGGCTAATCTGCCCTTTCCGGGAGAAAAGTGATTACAGGCCCCAGATTCTCTCCCACCTGTGTTACAAAAACATTTTTATTCAGTTCAGGTCAAACAATATAGGATCTTAAAAGGTCCTTCAAATTTTAAAAGAGAAAAGAATTTTGGATGTTTGTGGAACACAAGAGCCCCAACTACACTGGGCCTGAGGTTTTGGTGGGTTCCTTATTTGGGTTGGCATCCATTTCAGTTAGACACACCCATCTTGCAAGGGGGAAAAGTCGATAATCTGATAGTCAAAGGGAGGGAGGGGCACGGTGTCTCTCTAGAGCACCCCCTCTGGAGGAGGGGCATCCATGTAGAATCACAGTTACTGTCCCCTCTGGCAAGTGGCGCAGCTCAGTCTGTCATTGTCATCCAGGACCATGTCCTCCCCACGAAAGTGTGAACTAGTATCTTCAGGATGTGCCATAAGGAGAAGTCAATAGTTGTATGATAGATAACTTCCCATTGGTTTCCTTCTTAGGGAACATTCATTATACCAAACACACATACATGCACACAAGCACACATATAAATACATATGCATACACACACAAGCACATACATAGATGCACACATACACTAACATGCATGCACATACACACATACATGCACACATGCAAACATGTGCACATTTACACACAAACATGTGTACAAACACAGATAAACACACACAAGCACACATATTCATGTTCCCCCACAAACACACAGGCACACACACTCATGTTCCCCCACAAACACACAGGCGCACACACCCACACAAACACAGTAGTGTTCTCAGCCAGTGAGCATATTCAGGGACAAGGTAGGAAGTGGGGGTGCCGAGGAAACATTCTGCAGAGAGTCATCCTCCACATGAGTGCGGGACACGTGTACGGAAGGGCTCCTTTCTTTTTTTTTTTTTTAACTGAGAGTTTTTCACATACAAAATGAGTTTATATCATTGCCCTGACCCCTCCCCACTCACCTCCCTCCTAATCAGGCCATCCCACTCCGGGTACAGCAGCCCTGTTGGAGTTGAGGTGTGTTGGTCAGAAGTACCTCACCCCCCTTCTGCAAGATTCCCTGAGCCTTGGAGTGGGATGGCCTGATTAGGACTGAGCATTCCAGGGTACCCCATATTCTCCTCTCTGGCCAGTTGCTCTTCTGCTCTTCTGGGCTCCTTTCTTTGAGGACCTCCCCATGGCTTGGCAGAGAAGTTCCCTACATGACTGTGAACATTTGATCTTGCTTTGGGTGAACCCCCTGCAAGCGGGTGATCCCTACTTTCAGGAACCAGTCACTCCCCCCAAAAGAGTAGCTATACATTAACTCAAAAAAAGAAAAGGAGGATAAGAGTCCCAAGAGCTTCAAAGAAATTCAAGTTGGTAGCTGATTCAGAAATGGAAACTGAAATGGATTTCCTGCTGTGCAAATCAAAACACAGAGACTCACTTCCTCAAAAGGTGACAACAGACAGCCCCTTTGTGGAAGGGACCAAAAATCAGACGGGACAGGGGTCCTCAGCTGTAGAAACCCCCTGCCCTGCAGAGGTGAATGCACCCCTTCTCATCCCTCACCTCTTTGGGCCTGGCCCGCTATTTCCATCCTGCTCTGGGACACCGTGTATAACCACCTTGTCTGTGCACTGCACGACTCAGGACGGATTGCTCCCACCAGTCACCCAGCGGGACTGGAGCTCCCCGGACTTGCACAGCGCTTCTGTCAGAACGAGTCTCGCCATTTGCCTTAGATCACACTAACACTTGTGAACCACGCATTCCTGCCGGAGTCACAATCACTTACTTTTCTGTCGCTGGCACCTAGTTCAGTACCAGGTGCAGAGTCGTATTTCAATACACATTCCTGGGAGTCTATAACTCTCTCAGACAGAATGTCACAGTTAGGTACAGGTGTTGTTGCAGTTTGCCCGCATGGTTGCTGATAAATCACCATCAAATGCCTTAAGGGAACAAGGGATTTATTTTCTTACTATACTCTGGTTACAGTTCATAGTCCAGCTTGATGGGAGAGCACGCACCAACACCAGGGCCAAGGGAACTGGCTACACCATCTCTACATAATGGCTGAGAGAGGGACGATCCTTACTTGCCAGACCAGCATGTCTGGCAAAAGGTATTCAAGGATGCCACCTCTCTGTATTTTATTCCAGGCCCTAGTCTCTCCACCATGGGCTGGACCTTCCCCATCAGCTAGACAATCTCCTGCAGGTTTGCTCTGGGCTTAACTCAACCATTAATTCTCTACAAATGTACCCAGAGCTCAAACTCTCAACTGTCAAGTTGACACCTGTGCCTAACTATGACAGGTATCAACTTGATGGTTGGGAGTTCAAGCTCTGGGCACACAGTTGAGTTAAGCCTAGAGTGAACCTGCAGGAGATTGTTTAGTTGATGGGGAAAGCTCAGCCCATGGCGGGTGGGACAAGTCCCCAGGCAGGTGAATAAAATGGATGAAACTGTTTAAGAAAGGAGGCATCCTTGTGTACACTTGGTCAGACATGCTGGTCTGGCAAGTAAGGATTGTCCCTCTTCCAACTGCTTTGTGGAGATGGTGTGACCACTTCCCTTGGCCCTGGTGTTGGTGTGAGCTCTCTTGCTAAACTGAATAAACAACTGTCACCAGGAATCGTAAGAGAAATTAAACCCCTTCTTCCCCTATGCAGTTTTGTCATAATTTTATCAGCAATCATGCATGGAGTTGGGAGGATTTAACTTTGAATCGCATCTCCATGCCTTCATTGAGCCATGCAAAGCAAGACACCCCCCCCTCCCCGGAATGATGCGAAGCCTTGTTTCCTTCACCTGTGAGAAGCAGCTAGGACAGATCCCCAGTGTACCAGATAGACATATGTGTCAACCTGACAACCAAGGACTGAACTTTTAAGCACACCTGAGAAGAATTATTTGGTTATGGTAAGCCATGAGCAGCCTGTGGGAGATTATCTAACTGATGTGAGAAGATTCAGCCCCTGGCGGGTCAGGCCCTTCCCCTGGGCAGGCAGATAAGATGGAGAAAGCTGGTTCAGAATGGTAAAAACCAGAAGTAGACTCCTCTTCCTGTGGATGTGATATGAATGTTCCGGCCACCTAGGTGAACTCTAGCAGAGAATCATAAACTAGAATAAACTCCTTGCTCCCCTAGGTTGTTTAGGTCTTGTATTGTTTCAGCAGCAGGAAGATGAAACTAACACACTCAATGTGGCCCATGACAAAGGCAATGCATCTCAGCCGCAACTTTTTAAGATGAAACTTTTTAAGACGCAGTCCCAGGGTCCTGTGGTTCAGGGTCCTGTGGTTCAGGGCCTGAGTGCCCTGATGCAGTACCTGACAGGACCAGCAGGTGGTGCTGCTGAGTCAGGAGGAACCCCGGCTCCACTCAGCCTAGGTTCACGGAGATCCAGATTTAGGGAAATAACTTGCTTGTTGCTGTAAACGCCCGGGGCAGTGAATGAACCGCTCCGTTTCCTTCCCAGCCAACCTGCCTCCTCCTGATGCCTTAGGAGGGCCGTGGGTGTGGCGAGATGGCTGGCCAGGTGACCCAAGTCTAGTTCCTGTCTCTAGCTGGTGGTGTCCATGGGCAAAGGGGCTTGCTGCATTGAGGTACGGTAGTGTGCAAAATAAGGACAATAATACTGGACCCCGAGAGTGGGGGCGAGATTAGTGCGAAATGCTCATCAAGACAGGACAGCCGCTTCTTTGTCTACCCATCTGTCACTGAGAATGTGGTTAGCATGGGGTGGTTGGTGGGGGCGTGGACGAAGCGCAATGATAGTGTAGTGAGAAGGAGAGGTCCCAGAGGACTCATTGTGTGTGCCTTTCCTTTGGGGTTGTGTCTCTTTAAAGCCAACGACTATATCACACAGTCCTTCACTTTGCTTCTTACGGGTTGTTTTCACGTAAGTCTTTTCCCCATCTCTCAAGCCCCAAGGACCTGTGTCTGGGATTAATAAATGCTCACCGCTTGAACTGCAGCTTACTCTCCATGAATTGAGCACCCGCTGAATTCCATTCCAGGAAAGTAAAAATCCCAAAGCAGTATGTCAGAATTGCCATATGCGTTCCGTGGCCAAGGTGTTTGATCCTCAGAATAAGCTGATAGTCTATGAGCATCACTTTGTGGATGGGGAAACTGAGGCTCAGGTGGAAAGCTTTGCTGGTGTAGCACAGCTATCCTGAAGGCCAGATGGCTGGCATCACAGCCCTTGCCATTTCAGGCTCTGGCAGGAATGCCGTGCATGAGAAGAATGTGTACTCAGGTGGGAGGGCTGGGAAACAGGATCTCAGGTTCCCCTATGCCAGAACGGAGGCCATCTCTCGATATAAAATTATCCTATGATGATATGACATCACAGCCAGCTTTGGTGTGGACCTCCCCAGCTCTGTGAGATGTGAGATTGTATCTCCACCAAGGGGGTGAGAGGTTGTGAATTCCAGAGTATGTAGAGGCTAAAATGTAGTTCACTGTGAGTCAAAGGAAGACTTTTGTATAAACATATGCCACAGAGTAGGATATACTGGGTAAGGATTACTACCTGATTTGATAACTTTCAAAGATTATCTGGCTTATGGAGTGCACCAACACACAGTTGTGAGTTATCCTGTTAAATGTACTTCCCTGTAATACTGCTCCAGGCAATACTTGATAGCATCTTGTATATAAATGTAAATTTATATACATACACATACATGACCATCATAGAGAAATGCATAAAGACACAAAAATAGTCAACTAATTCTCCTAAGTCTTTGTCTCCGTGTGTGTGTCTGTCTGTCTGTCTGTCTCTCATCTTGAAAATATAGCTTAAGTTTTCACGCGCACACACACACACACACACACAGAGAAAGAGAGAGAGGCTAGATTCAAGCCAGGGAGTTAGTGCGACTTCTAAGGGATAGGTCTTATGACCACTGAGACCATTTAGAGAAAAGGACTCAGGAACTAAACAGTTCCGAAGGGTGGAAGAGTCATTTTCCAAACTCTTCCTCCATCACTTTGCGCCCACCCCCACCGGCATCCCTACTTCCCTCTCCAGCTCTCTCTCTGCCCCACCCTTCTCGCTTTGACAATAGCAGGACTTGCCTCTGGGAGATAAGCTCTGGGTTCCACTCACAGGCTACTAGGTGAATGCTCTGGGCAGCCGTTTAGGGTTTCTCAGAATGAGTCATTTTTTCAAAAATAACAAAACCTCTCGACATCACTTGATTTCAGCATTCTCTTGTAAGCTCTTTTGCAATTGCATTCCAAGCACGCCTGACTTCTTTCTCAGGCCCAGGGCAAGGCCCCCTCCCTGTGGAAGCACTCTGCTGACAGACAAAGAACCAGAGCCCAAAGCTGGGCAGGGCCTGGTCTAGAAGGCAGCCAGGCTGCAGAAAGGGAAGGGACCATCTGGGGACAGGGGGGCAGTGGGTGAGAGGGGCAGGAGATGAGCGAGCAGGAGACCTGGCTTCAACCCACAGTGACGTGCTGGACTTTGACAGACCTTGCCTGCCCTATTCCAATTAGAATTGGCCAACCACCCTGAGAGCAATATCCGCATTTGCCCAACATGCAGTTTCACCCAGCACAAGGCCCTTCTGTCACCTCTGCTCACAATGAGGGCATCTCAGGCTCCGCGACCCTTGAGCAGTTGAATGGTTCACCAGACCACTAACTTGACAGTGACAGACCTCCTTACTGAGCCACACACTTTACGGAGGGGGCCTGTTGAGCCTTCACGCATCAGCTGGTAGGTAGCTTATGATTCTCTCTGGTAAAAACCAAGGCTCAGGGAGACTAAGTAGCAGATCCAGAGTCACACATGAAGGGTGGAGGTGTCACCAGACAATACCATCTCCTCCCTTAGACTGCAGCTGTGAGCTTTGTCTCCAGGCTGAGGGGAGAAGAAGAGGGGGTCTCAGGACACTGGAGTCTCAGAGTGGGGGCTCCACTGCTTGACAGCTTTGCATGGGGGCACCGAGTGTGACTTTCCCAAGTCTCAATGTCCCACTGCAGTGGGTTGCACATCGATTCCCCAGGAGGGTGGGGGGGTCACCTATGTGCCAATGTTTGACGCATACATCTGCGCTCACCTGGCTGTTTACACTGTCTGTTCGGCAAGTGAACATTTGACTCGCTCTCTTCCTAGCTAGGCTGGAGTTCCAGAGGGCAGCGATCAGCCCTGTCCTCGCTGCCTGGTCCTAAGTAAGCCCTCGCTAAGGAAGTGCCGAAGAAGAGAAGAAGGAGTTGAAGAGAACTGGGCTGGACATTCAGACTCAAACACAGAAGCAAATGGCAGACCCTCGACTGCAGGCCACGTGCAAGGTTTGGGCAGCTGGGTAACCAGCTTCCGGTCATCCCACAGTGCTCTTCTATCATAGGAGCATCCATGGAAGACTTTTTATTGTTCTGGTGACTGGTTGGCCTGTGAACAGCGTTGGCTTTTCTGGAAAGCCTTGGAGAGGGGGCTGAGGGGGGTGCCCCTGAGCTCAGCACAGAGCACTCCAAATGTACCCAGTAAATGATTCACGAGAGCCCTCCAGTAAGAAGTGCCATCTGGGGGTCAGTGAGATGGCTCAATGGTAAAGACAGCCAGTGTGTAAATCTAAAGTCCTGAGTTCAATCCCCAGAGCCCACATAGTGAAAGAAGGAAACTGATTTCTGGAAGTTTTTCTCTGACCTCCACATGTATGCTGTGTTATATATGCACCTTGGCATGATCTCTCTCTCTCTCTCTCTCTCTCTCTCTCTCTCTCTCTCTCTCTCTCTCTCTCTCTCTTTCTCTCTTTCCCCATCCTCTCAAACAAATAAATAAAATATCAAAAAAAGACAAAAAAGATATCATCTGGGACTTCTTGGGAAGGTGGAGAAATAAGGAGGAACATGGATTTGGGGGAACAAAATGCTCACAGGAGGAGGAAAAAGGGGGACAGGACAAACTGAAGCTTATCTGGAAGGGCGCGTCAAAGCACTGCCTGTGCCGCCCCATGGGGTCCTGGTTCGACAGCGCCCACTTGTAGGAGGGGTCTCTCAGGGTGGGTTCCAGCCTTATAGGGTTATGTGCAGAGCATTCTGGGTCGGGTCTCAACAGGGATTGTGTGTGTCCAGTTCAGAGGGTGTCATTCACTCTGTACCTGACCACGTGCTCTACATGGCCTGCATCCTCTTGGGGTGCCCTGTCTGCTTGCTTCACCTGTGCAGGGCTTTCTCTTCCTCCTTCTGTTCCAATCCCACTGTGCCATGCAGTTTACTCTTAGAATAGTGCCAGCATTATGACCTGTTGGTTCTCAGTCTAGTCAAGCCCGTGTAGAACATTAATGCTACCACATCTCTAAACCACACTGAAGTGGTTCCTTTTTCAGTCACTAGGTCTTCAAATGGAACTTTTCTTGCCCGTGCAAGAGATCCCACCACCTTACCCCTCTACAGCTCCTTGGACTAGGTGAAGGAGCTCACCTAAAGACACCGGAAGGATGGCTAGAAGGGGACTGTATTTAGTCATACCACACGTTGCTGTAACAAAAAATCTGACTCAAGCAACTTAAGGTAGGGAAAGGTTAGTTAGCTCATCATGCAAGGTACAGTCCATCTTGACAGGCAGTCATGGCGCAGGAGCTAAAGAAACTGGTCACGTGACACCCGATGCAAGAGCAAAGAGCAACAGATACATGCATCCTTGCCTGTCCACCTTCACTTTCTCCACTTTACTAGAATTCTCTGCCTATGGGATGGTCCTACCCACAATGGGTCCCACCCACAATGGTCCCCAGCCCAACCAATCCAATCAAGATAATCTACTCTGGATATGTCCAGAGGCCAGCCTTAATCTAGAGAACCCCAAAAACCTGCTTTTTAACTATCAGGTCAACGATAATTCTAACCCTCATAGGGGCCCAGAAAGTAATCCTAGAAAGAATCCTGAGCTCAGTGACAATGGAGGTGACCAACAGGCTATCGCACTCATGCAGGGAGTGACCAAGACTGCCAAGCATCCAATGCACCTCGCCCTGTGGTCTGGAGGGCTGGGTAGTTATGCCGGGTTAATTGATTGTGAAGATAAAAATCAAATGTGTCAACCACCAGCCGCCTCTTGTCTTCTCTTGCCCCAGGGAACATTGATGTCCCGGGGTTTCAGTGGCACTGTGTATGATCGTGTCAAGCCGTGACAGTACCAGGGTTTATTCCTTATTGCAGCAAAGCTGCTCCTATCCTAGCTAATACAGGCTCGGGGATATGAGCTGAAGAGTCCCATGGAGAAATGGACAAGAGAGTTTCAGGCTCATATCAGTTCCCCCAGAATGGGAACCAGTGTGTTTGTGCTGCTGAGAGAAAGAGATAACTCACTTCCTGAAACTAGACGTGGCTGCTGTTTCCAAATTACATTTCAGTCTCTTGAAGGCCCATCCATCCCTACCTAGATTTCTATTCAAATGCACTGGTTTTGATGAAGCTCTGGGTTCTAAAAAGCTGAGCCCAAGCTTTAGAACATCCTTTCTTTCATGTGCATCATCCCTCTTGAGGCTGTGCAGCCGCCCTGCATAACCTAACGCCTTCCAACCCTTCATAGCCTAGCCCCTCCCAACGTGCCCAACGCTGCTTCCCTTATATGCTTCCCAAGTTTCATAGGTCTGCACCTGAGCACCAGCCACATTTGCTGTAATCACCCAGCCCTCTCCTGCCCCAGGGAACCAAAGTTACGGCTTTGACCACAATGTGCTTCTCATGACCATTACCTTTGTCCAAAGCCTCTCAGTCCTCAAAACTAAGCTCCGAGTCATGGAAGGCTTGACTCAGAGCTTAGCTTGACTTCTAAGATGGAGATTATAATAATTCTCTTTTGATGGGGGGGAGAGTGTCTTGGAAAAATCAATAGCAGAAAGTTAATAGAAAGTTCTTAAAATGCCTCTTGGGCTCTGACCTGTGTCCTGCTGTACCTGTCTACCTTTCAAGAGGCCCCGTCTCCTGCAGGATAAGATTGTCTTCCCACGATGCTGAGGATTTCTGGTTGTAAACAGAAACTGTCCCCGTCTAAGCACAGTCCCCTCTTAAGCAGACAGAGGATGAGACCAGTTCAAGATGCATTTGGCTGGAAGCAGCAGAACCTCCCAGACAGGGACATCAGGCCTAAGAAACTCTTCAGCCAGAAGCCCAAACGGAAGTTGGTGGCTGATGTCGCTACCAAAGCTGATTTCTCTGTAGGCTCTCTTGAGCTTCCCCTCATGTTCATAAGACATCTGCCACGGTTCCAACCACCACGTCCACAATCATGCCAGAAAAAGGAAGAAAGAGAGAGATTCACGTTTGCATCTCACTGGCAAAACCCTGCCACACTATCCCCAGCTGCAAGGGAGTAGGAAACATAGCTCTGAATGTTGTGCTCCTTAGAGATAAGGAAGGACATGTGGACCGGGAGCAGGGACGAGAATCAGCCTGCAGTATTCGCCCCAGGAAGGCCTCACACAGAAGGCAAAACCGGACTTGGAACGAGATGACACTAACTGGTGGAGGCCACCTTCAGGACTCCAACGCCACCTCTCGGCCCGTAAGGTCATCGTCTTCCAAAGTTGATTTGCGAGACACGCACCCTCTAACCAGAGGTGTGTGTGTGTGGAGGAAACACCAAGGAGGTCAGGATAAGGGAGAAAGGCATCCTCTGGGAAGATGAAGGAGTTAGGTGGGCACCACGCACAAAGTTCTCACACCTCCCTCAAGAGAACACAGCCTTGCAGAGACAGAACTCTGACGTCCCACCCAGTGACCACAACGTGCAGAATGAGCCACTGCGCCTGGAATGATGGTGCTCTCGGGATGGGAGGCCCAGACCATTTCATTCATTTCCTTTCCACTCCCTTCATTCAGCGGCTCCTTCTACAGCTCAGGCCTTGAAGCCCAATAGACCAGGGACAGAATTTTGCCTTCCTCCACCTCCCACCTACCACCTGACTACTCAGGAGATTGAGGCGAAACAATTGCAAGTTCAAGACCTGCCTGGACTCTGGAGTGGGCTCAAGACCAGCCTGTCTCAACAAGTTAAAATGGGCTAGGGATGTAGTTCTGTGACACAGCACTTGCCTGGCATAGGCAAAGCCCTGGGACCGGTCCCTGGCACCATCGTTCGTTCCAGCTCTGCCTCGGCTGTGGCCGAGTCACTTTACTTCTCTCTGCCTTAATGTTTCTAAAATCTGTAACCAGGACAAGTGAAACCCATCTCCAGAGGCTACTCCTATAAAGAGGGGGTGCAGCACCCCACGTGAAATGCCCCCACACTATCTGACTCTGAGCTCGCACTCCATGTTCAAAGCCTACTCCTGGTTTTGGGTGGGAATGGCGAGCCTGGAGATCCAGGTAGATGTGTGCCTGCTCCTCCAGACTCCTTCACAGGGTAGTGTGGTGTCTGAGATGAGAGCAAGGTTCTCATCCCTTCAGCCCACCCTAAAAATAGCGCTTCTTGGTGCATTCTGTCAGCTCAGCATGTTGCATCTAAGGAACTGGGAGGTTGTGAAAGGCAAGCTTTCTAAACGGGGGTCAAGTGCTGTGTGCTCAGAAGGAACTAGCAGGGGATGTGTGCGAAGATGCTGGGTTGGCACAGCAAGAAGTCTTGCCAAGGCCTGGGCGGGACTGGATCCTCAAAGGCAGGAGGATGTTGGGACGAGACACTTGCCACAAGCGGTGATTGTTTGTCTGGTATTTGTTCATTCGGCCATTAGAATGGTCTGGAAAGCACTAATGGACAACTACCAGCTCCAAAATTGGTAGGGATGCAGAAACAACGGTTAGCATCTCAGGCTGTTTGATGGATTCCTCCTGCATTTCGGAATAGTACCAAGAGCGATAATAATGACAAGAACAACAGTGGCGTTTAATGAGCATTTATCACGTACCACCCACAGTTTCAAAGCTCTACCTCCGTCATTCACTCGGGCCCCTACCTTACAGTCAGAGATAAATGTTTGTCTCTTTTGTGAGTAATAAAAATATGGTATTAAAAGTTAATTACTCACGGGCTGGAGAGATAGCTTAAGGGTTAAATAAAGTCTTTGCCTCTCAAGTAAAAGGGTCTAAGTTTGGATCTCCATGTTCCACTTAAAAATGTTGGACAAAATGACAATAACTCACAATTGCAACCCTGGAAGGCTTGCTTCCCTAGAGTCTGGGAAATTCCAGAGCACAGCAACAAGGAGGTAACAAAAATCCAGGGTGATTCCTAATGTCACTCTTGGGCTTCTATAGGCATACACGGTCAAGTCCTCTTGTACACACACACACACACACACACACACACACACACACACACACACACACTTTTGTGTGTGCAAAAAAAAGTTAATGACTCATGCAGGCTCTTTAGAAACTCTCTATGCAGGCATACTCCAGTGCTGCCAGATGTTGGAAGAGCAGCAACATGCAGTGGGTCTCTGGTTGTCATGCAAACAGAAAGGACTATCGAGTCCTGTCCCTTTAATGCTGACTGACTAATAACACCCTCTGGACTTTCTCAAGCTCTCTTCAGGAAGGTCTGTTCCCAGCATGTCTTTTTCACCAACCTCTCTAGACAGCCACACCCTGCTCATCCTTCAAAGTCCGTTGCAGTTTACTCTTCTCTCAGTAAAAGCTTCCAGCTGCATTCCTCTTAGCCAGTGCTTCTGTTCTCACAATTCCATTGATCTGTGCTTGTCAACCCTTAAATTCTGCCAGCCAGCAGTTTTGATTGGCTGGATCTTTGATTTAATGATGGACCGTACCCTTAACTTATTCTGTTTGGTGTATCATTGCTTTATCCATTGCCAACCAAGGGAACACTGCTCCACGGCAAAGAAAACACTTCCGTCATCTTTTTAATCTCCAAGACCAAGAAGATGAAGGAATGGAGACACAGGTGAATCCATAGGGTGTCGGGCCTGGCTCACGGCAAGTTCATGGATGGGTGGTAATGATACACAGAGGACGCACGCATGGAAAGAGATTTGGAGAGATGGCCCAGGGAGGAACCATGCTTGCACAGGAGCATGAAGACCTGACTTTGAATCACTAGCACTCAGGAGAAACGTCACGCATGCACCAGTAACCTTAGCATTATGGAGGGTAGAGACAGACCGAGGATTGGGGGATTGGGGGAGTGGAGGGATGACTTGGTGGCTGCCAGCTAAGCTCCAGGTCAGTTAAAGACCCTGTCTTGAGACAGTGAAGTAGAGAGCAACAAAGTTGGGTGTCTGACCTCCTCCTCTGACTTCTGCACAAATGCTGCATGCATACACACATATACACATATGCCACATGATACTCATCAAGAGAAAAAAAGTCTCACGTGCCAGCATTAAGAATAAGAGAAGCTCCACAACTACAAGTCTGCAGCTGCCCTTTCCGTAGCAGTTGTGGGAAAGAAGCTGTCACATAATTAAAGGCTCCTTTCCTAGCCGATGGGAAAGCAAGGACATGTATGACAGACACAAGGGGAAAAAGGGAAAAAAGGGGGGAAAAAAAGAAGGGAAAAAAAGAAGAAAAAAGAGAAAGAAAAAGGGAAAAAAGAAAAAAGGGGAAAATAGAAAAAGCAAAAAAAAAGGAGGGGAAAATAAAAGATGTTTGCAGGAGCCATGCAGGCCAAGGCCAGCTTAGCCACAGCCTGGGCTTTCTGAGCGCTAACATGGACTGTACGGACCCGAACCCAAGCAGCTCCGTTTGCAAGCAGGCTCCCGGGTCCCTCACTGCTTCCCAATACACAGCAAAAGCAGAAGTCAAATTATCATCATAGTTTTGTGCAACTTTGGGGGAAAACCAACAGTTTCTTTGCTATGGTGTCTACTCTGGGTGTCTGTCCTGTCCTCATCCAATTTTTCCCTTCTATTCAAAGGAGGAAAAAAACAAACAAACGAATGTGTCTCTTCTCAAAAGCCTAGATCCTTAACAAAGTATAACTCAGGTTTCCCAGAAATCTCTACTTTAGAAAAGATGCTTTCAATGGCAACTTACCACTTTGGTGCCACAGAATTATGCTTTTCTTCTCAGGAACTGTTTGCATAAGTTCCTTCCCACATGAATACAGATGGGTATGTAGCAGGGATGGTGGTATGGGATATTTGGGGGATAACAGAGAGGAGGAAGAGAAGGCTAGGGTAAATCTGAAGCTATGCTTCCTCCCCTAAAGATCCTTCCACCCAGAATGTTTCTAGAACTGACCTCATGAAATATGTCCCTTGAGGTGGCCTACCAAAGACAAAGTCCTCTCGATCAATTGACTTTAACTAGGGTGCCTACTCTGTTTTGCTCTTAAAGATCCTGCTCAACATTTGTTATTCACAGATCCAACATGAAGCCACTTGATTAGTTTTACTCAAACCTCCTTTATAAACACATGTGACCACCATGGAGCCTTTTTATCAGAGGACTTCTAAAACTATACCAAGAACCACTTTCTAGTGCTGGGGAGATGGGCCACCCTTAAGTCCAGCCTTGGAAGGCAGAGACTGGGAATGCCCAGAGCAAACAAGTAGTCAGACTAGTTCCATGGATACGTTCTTGGTTTGATTAGAGACTGTCTCAAAAGAGTAAGATGGAAGAGCCATCAAAGGTGGAAGAGGGGTCAAATATGATTCTCAATATCAATGCTGGGCCTCCACCCACATGTGCACACACATATGCACCTGCCTATACACATGAAAACATGCACATGCACATATAAGCATCCCCTCATACATAGATGAAAATGGAAAAAGAAAAAAATAAATGTAGCAGTCATCTTGAAAAACATTATCTAGTGAGGTAAGAGCCTAATATCTGTAGGTAGATGGCCTGGGTTTGAATCCTGACAGCACCTCAAAACAGAGACCCGTTGTTCCAGTCAAATATGAGGGCCATCATCAGACAGGATAGGTATGCCAGTTAGACATAATTGTGCCAATTTGATAATTGAGGGCTAAAGAGTTACTAAAGAGTTACTCTAAAGAGTTACTTTGTTAAGAGAGGCCCTAAACAAGACTGTGAGGGATTATCCAATAGATGTAAAAAGACACTGCCAGCCTATAGCGGGTGAGACTGCTCTCTAAGCAGGGGGAAGAGGGAGAGAGCTGCTTCCATTTCCTGGCATACTAGGCACGACAGCACGTATGCGCCTCTCTCAGTAACTCTAGTAGAGATAGTATGACCGGTTCCTTCTTTCCACGAATCATAAGCTGGATAAATCTCTTGTTCCCTCCTAAGTTTTTGGGCTTTGTATTCATTCAGCAATGGGAAGATAAAGCTAACACAGTGGTCATGAGAATAAGTGTGTGCTCATGCTTGAAACTAACCTGACGACACTTGCGTGCTCATCAAGCGTGGTAAAACTCATTTGTGTCCCTCCACCACAAGGACTGGAGATGGAACACCTTTAGTCTTCTTCCGGTTCAGCAACACATTTCTGGGAAATATTCTAGACAAATTAAGTGAAAAACAAAGCCAGGTTGCTAGAAGGAAGATCTGACCAGCCCTTGGTGGTGACTCACGATACCCTCGAATGGTGGATGGCAAAACTGAAGTGGTTCAAACCTCTTGGCAGTGATGGTGCCCAGTGTGAAAACACGTGTCTGTGAACCCAGAGATGCTCTTGCTCATGTGCTTGCTGTGTGACCTGAAGCCAAAAATCTAATCTCCCTGGGCCTGGGATATAAGAATAGAACTTAAGGACTGTAGACTGCTTGGACCTAAAAAAGACAAAAGTCACTACCCCCAGTCACACCTAACCCAGGACTTACGGAGCATCACGGAAGAGAGGGCAACAACAATGTAAGAACCTGAAGGTGGAGGACGGGGGGCCAGACAGTATCTTCTGTACAGAAATTGTTGCTGTATCCATGAACTCACTGTAACTGTGACTATTTCCAAGAGACTTTCACAAGATTTGGACTGGTAGCATTTCACCATGAAAGAAAAAAGACCCCAGGAAGCACTACGCCTCCCTTAGAGACTAGTGAAGGTTGATGCTTGATGATGGAAGGGAGAGATTTACTGTTCTCAATGTGTATGCCCACTGGTATAGCATCCTTGCTCCAACAAGCATCCAGACACATATCGTTAACAGCAACCCATACAGGACTTACTAGGTTTCTTACGCATATACAATACAGGAGAGCCAGGTGAGCAAAAAGAAGGCTTGTAATGGGAGAAAGCAGGGAATCAGAATTGGGAAATAAGGGGTGAAAATGACATGAATCTATTACATTCATAGATAAATCCCTAAAAGAATATAAATAATTAAAGAGTAACACTTATCTTTTAGGGGATTAAATGAGTTAGCAAATGAACAACATCTGATTTCTAATAAGATTGGTATAATGGTCAATTTTGATTGGGTCTGAAAATCATCTAAGAAAGACCCTCTGGGCAGATCTGTGAAAAGAATTCTAGAAAGAATTGACTGAGGGGAGAGGACTCATCCCCAGAATGGGTATATCTTTGAGTGTTAACCCTAACATCAAGAGGTCAAAGGAGAAAGCGGTATTGTGTGCCTGCCTGCCTTCTCTTCTAACTGGCGAGTGGTCTAGCCATCTAGGCAGCTTTTCAGTTCTCCGTGTCCCCAGCGTGCAGCCCTCCACTGGTGGATTACTGTCTTTGTTTCTTTCCCCGTTGCTGTGATAAAACACTCTGACAAAAGCAGGTTACAGGAGGAAGGATTCGTTCTGCCCCACAGTGCAAGAGTATAGTCCAGGAGAAGTCAAGGTGACAGGACATCTAGTTGACGTGGCAACCACAGCAAGGAAGCAGACAGCAACAAATATATGTGCTCAGCTCCCCTTCTCCTGCTTATAAAGGCCAGGATTCCAGCCCAGAGAATATACCACCTACTGTATCAGGGTGCACTCCTTCCCACATCGATGAATGTAATCAAGATAACCCCTAACAGACATTCTCAGAGGTTAACCCTCATCTAGATAATCCCACCCGGTGTACCCAGGAGCTTGTCTCCTGGATGGTTCTGGATCCTGTGAAGCTGACAATTAACACCAGCCATCACAACTATCCAACCCTATGATGCAAGCCAATTTAATAATCCTCCACATAAGATATATCATTCTATTTTCCTAGAGAACCCTCACTAATATAAAGGGATTAGGGCTGAAGAGATGGCTCAGAGGTTAATCCTCTGCCTCAAAAGCAGAAGGATCTGAGTTTGGATTCTAGATCTCACGGAAGAACGCCAGGCTTAAATGGACATGGTCTGTACTTTCAGATCCTAGAAGATGAAGTCTGGGAAACTCTAGAGCAGAAGCCAAAAGGAGGTAGAGAAATCCAGAATGATTCCCAAACTTGGGCTTCCACAGACACACACACACACACACACACACACACACACATGTATCTGCAAAAAAAAAAAAGGATGACTACATATTTATCAATTTGCAGCACCCAGATGATAAGACGGAGAGTCTTACAGAACAGAAGTCTAATGAAGGTCTCATGAGCCAAATCCAGAATTCAACTGAGCTCTCCTCCTTTCTGAAGGCTCTAGGCAGAATCTAGTTCCTGGCCAGCCATCTTGACTTCCAGAGACTACCTGTACTCATTGACTCACAGCTCCCCACCCCACCTTCAAAGCCAGCGGTAGCCAGGCAACTCTTTGTTACACCTCACCTCCCTGCCCCAGTTTCCTTCTTGACATCTCCCACTCTCACCGTGACTAGGAAAAGATTTCTATTTAAGGGTCATGTGATTAGCTCAGACCCACTAGAAGAAGCCTTTCATACCAACATCACATCTGTAAAGCCTCTTCCAGGATCAAAGGGACTAAGGTGTCAACATCTTCAAACCCTACCATCCCAAAGCCACCTTTATAAGCTACATAGCCGGTAAGCCCAGGAGGCCAGCCTTGTCCCTAGACACTCTGCCCCTACCCCAGGTCCTCTCCCCATTGGTTCCAAGTCAGAACCATTCATCACTCTATGAAGGAAATCGATTGGCTAATGAATGAGCCAACACACAAATATCCTGACTTAAGTTGCTCACTCCACCGAACAACAAGCAAAGGAGAGTCTTGGAAAGAACATAAGCTTCAATGTTGTGGAATCCTAGATTCACATTTGCCTTTGATAAATCACTTACCACTTTAAAACCCCCTTTTGCTTACTTATGACATACAGCTAAAGATGGGGTCTCCGTAAAGCATCAAGTATGCCTGACTTCTGAAAACAGGGTACGATATTCCACAGCAATTGGTTTATCTGGGATGAAATCTATGAGGCAACATGGAGCACAGAGTAGGTACATATCTCCTGACATGAAGAGAATTGATTTCAGAGCCAAAAGCTTTATGAACCTGTGAAGATCAAGCCAGCAGGACCTTGGCTTCCATTGGCCAAAGATGTTAGGAGCCCAGAATTTCGCTGGACTAGAAGGGAAGAACCTCAAAGTTACATTAGTCACGTGGGGATAGATGCTGAGATGCATCTCTCTGCAGAGCCCCAGATTAAGGGGTACCTTTTGTGAACTTTGAGAATGGAATGGTGAGTTCTGGCCTCAGGTTCCCAGTTCCTAAATTGGGAAGGACAGTTATTTCCATGAATGGAGCTGGGCAAACTTTCCCAACCTTCCGAAAGGAAGATGCTGTTAGCCTCATATTAGGGACAAAGAAACTCAGTCGAATAATAAGAAGAACTTGTGTGAGTTCACACAGTGGAGAGTAAGGACGTCTCTTGCAGCCCTTGCACGCCTGCACGGAGCTTCGGGCAGCAGAGTAGAGGGAGTGCTCAGCGGAAGTGCTGTTTTCCTGTCCAGCCACCCCCTCCCACATTACCCCCCACTCCACGCACAGGGCTCAGTTGATCCTTGCACGTCTAGGGCTTAGCTGCTTCCTGCAGGTGTTCTGTGACATTGAGGACATATTCCAAAGCTGTAGCACAGCCTTCTCTGAGGTCCTGGCAAGCACTTGAGCTCTGCCCCGTGGCCGCTCTGTCTGGAACACCCCTCAGGGCCTTCCCTTGTCCTGATACCCCTTGTTTGTGACTGTGAAGATTTCCCCTTCACTTTCCCCTGCTCTCCAGCCACACAGCACCTCCTCCCTACATCCTCCATTCCTACTTATATAAAACAGCTCACACACCGCAAACTTGTGATGTACCCAAGAATCCTCCTGCCTCCCACTCCAAAGTGCTGCGATGAAACATGTGTACCATCATGTCTAGTTTATGTGATGCTGGGGATTCGAACCCAGGGCTTCATGCATGCTAAGCATTCTACCAACTGAGCTGCACCCCTAATCCTCAGACGCCCTGCCACCCCGCCAATCTTAATCTTTTTATCTTATTTCACTTCTAATCTAAATATTCTCCGGCGCCTGACCCATTGGATTGCTGTCTCTGTGTGTACCGGTTACTCTTACTAGCTGCTGTGGGACACGCTCAGGCTCAAACAACTTATGGGAAGAAAGCGAGATTTATTTAGCTTATGGCTCCAGAGGGGTGATGCCGCCCATTATGGTGGAAAAGGCGTAGCTGGCTAGCAGAAGCTGGAGGCAGCCTAAGTCATTACAGACATCTTGGAGTCTCTGAGCTGCTGCTGCTCAGAGCAAACTCAATCACAAGCAGGGTGGGGGCTAACCAACCTCACCGTCTTCCTCCAGCAAAACTCCACCTCCTAAAGGTGCCATGACTTTTCCAAACAACTAAAGATTCAGGCACATGAGTCTGTGGAGGACTACTCACATTTCAGACCATGACACTGTTTATGGTCTCTCTTCCCCACAGAATGCAAATCCGTGTGTGTGTGTGTGTGTGTGTGTGTGTGTGTGTGTGTGTGTGTAGAAGAGGGCACTGTGTGTGCCTGTGGAGACCTAAGGGTGACCTAGTGAATCATCCTGGATTGCTGTGTCTCCTTTTTGTTTTGCTCTGGGATTTCCCAGGCTCTTCCTTCCAGAGCCAGGGGTGCTGGCTATGGCCATTTCTGCCTGGCATTTGTACATGGGATCTGGGATCCAAACTCAAATTCTTCTGCTTGTGAGTCAAAGGCTTAACCCCTGAGCCATCTCTCCAGCTCCAGAATGCAAACTCTTGCCTGCCTTCTCCACCACTGGGTCCTGGCTGCTAGGAGCACGGTCGATCAGTAACAGAAGCCATCCCACAGGGAATGAACCAGACTTCTGTCCTAGGGGCTGTTCAGGAAGCAGCCAGCCTAGTAGAGCGGGAAGGAGAGCGGAGGGAAAGGCATATCCTTCTGAAGGAGGAACTGCAGGGCTGCTGACAGCTGTCTGCCTGCCCCTGGAGGGCACAGCTGGGTAGACTCAGACCTTCCCCTTCTCCTCCCAGAGCAAGCAAGCCGAGGGCACACGGAACCACCACAGAAACTGAGCCCCCAACCAGCAGGCAAGGGCACAAGTGCTCAGAGTCTCTCGTTGGCTGACGGCTGCAAGAAACATTTGGGCTGCCATGTTGCAGAAAGTGCTCAAGCCCTGGGCAGCGGCATGGATAAAACAAACAGGGACAGAAAAAGGAGCCCCTGCCACACAGTGTCCATGAGAAGCTTTTAATGTCAGGTGTGGGCTGGGTGTCCCTCAAAGGACAGGCTGTCGTGGGGGTCTGGACTTGAAGAGCAAGGAGGAAGTACAATCCTGGAAATTTGGAGGACTCTGTGGGCCCAAAGTTAGATGGGGGAAAACATCTGACCTAAAGGTCCCATCTCTGTCTACCCTTTGGCTTCCCTCCAGATTCTCCAGATACCAAACCGACTCTCTCTCTCTCTCTCTCTCCCCACACCAAACCCCTTCTCTTTCTCATATGCATCCACACATGCACATACCACTCTGACACAACCCTGACACACTCACACATATAACACATACACTTACCGCTCACAAGCACGTGTGCACTTACGTTCAGAGTCACAGGTGGACACACACATGAATGCGCACACTCACTCCGAAGCTTTCATATGCTCACACTCAACCTATGCCCGCTGTATCAGTTACTTTTCTTGACACGGTGAGGAAGTATCTGACAGAAATAACTGCATGGAGGAAGGATTTATCTTGGCTCGTGGTTTCAGAAGAATCTCAGTTCATCATAGCAAGGTAGACATGGCCAAAGGGCTCTGAGAAGTCAGGGCAGAATCAGAAGCAGGGTTAGCTTCCAAAGCTGGTGGCCTACTACCAATAGTTAGGCCTCCCATTGCAAAGGTTCCATAATCTTCCAAAACGGCCCTTACAACAGTAAGGATTCAAGCACAGGAGCTTACGGAAGGACTCTACATTCAGACCATAACCGCATCTCACAGAGACATATAGCCACGCACTCACACATACACCACATAGCCTCAGCTCTCACAGCCACACATTCCACAGACACCTCACCCAGACACACATACCCTCACTCAACTAACCCTAGGTACTTGTACACACTCATACTGGCAGGCACACACACACACACACACACATACACATCCCTTTGGCAAGCAGACACACACTACACATCTGATAGTAAGTTAGGAACCTCTTCCTGTGTTATTCAAACACCCCGTGAGTAATCGTCCTCTCCACTGCCTCTCCCAACTGTGAGAAACCTGTCATATGACTGCTGGGACTTGTCAACACATCCTCGGCATGTGTGGTGCCCTGTGAGCTCAGCATGAGAAGCAGCCCTGTGAGTGGACTATGGGATGAGCAGGGTGCAAGCACATCGCATGCACTCACACTCGCACATCCACACACAACCACATACACCCAACTCACATGCACCACTCCACTCACACTCATGCATGTACACACATACCACATACACTGTGGTAGTTAATCCTGGGTGTCAACTTGACCACACCTGGCATTAATTAAGATCAGTTACCAGACTACCTGAAGAGATTATCCAGATCAATACATTTACAACACCAAGACTAGCCCTAGATCTGACTGGAACCTCCCAGGAGCAGACCAGATATAAGGAACCATAGAATAGAAGATTTTGAAGAGAGACTCTCCCAAGCTGTGCTAGAAAACTCTCTTTCCTCCTGCGGTTCAGCTTCTTCACTTCTTCAACCCTCCAGCTTTCCAACCCCCCCAAGCCTCCAATGTGACTAAAGACTCTCATGGACTCCTCCCGCCTTCAGCTGTCACTTTCTGGTCTACCGGTCTGAGCAGATCTGAACCTCTGAGATGTCTGCAGTGACTTAGCCTGCTTCCAGCTTCACCCACCAGCCGTGTCACCTCCACCAGGAAAGACTGTTTCTCTGCTCTGGAACTGTAAGCTGAATAAATCTCCCTTTCTCCTTAAGTTGCTTGACTTTGAATGCTCTCTCAATATAACATTGAATATACTCTCAATAGTTAATATGCACACCCAACTCACATACCTCACGACACTCACACTCATGCATGCACACACACACACCACACACCAAACTCACACATACCACTACACTCATACTCATGCATGTACACATAGGGCACACACACCCAACTCTCATATAATACTCATACATGTACCACCTGCTCATCTCTCACAAGCACATACCTATTTAGACCCACAGGCACATCAGTACATGCAAACCCCCAACACATACATTTGTGTTTTCACATACTCACATATGCCCATTGTATTTATTACTTTTCTTGTCACCCTGACAAAACGCCTGACAGAAACAACTTAAGGAAGGAAAGATTTCAGCTCATGCTTCCAGAGGGATTTCAACTCAAGGCCCCCTAGAGCACCATCCCAACAGGACACTACCTGATCCTCTTGAAGTTTCTGTGGATAGAGTTGGGGGAGGGGAATAGGGAGAGCAACACAAGACATAGAGCCCAAACTATTTCATGTTCAGAAAAAGAATCCAGAGGGCCAGGGAGATGGCTCAGGGAGTAAAAGGACTTGCTACATAAGCTTGATATCCAGAGTTCGATCCCTGGAACATACAGCTGTTCTCTGACTTCCACATGCATGCCATGGCACACGAACAACGTCCGCCCACAAAATTCATTAATAAGCTAAGAAAGAAAAAAATTTAAAGAGAAAGAAAATGCACCCAGAAAGAACACAGGATCGATGGTGCAACTCTTGTTTGCCTACCATTCGACTTCTCGCAGGAAGTATTTTGAAGGTACTTTTCCCCCTCGCTGGCCAGTTCCTCATTGAGAAACTCTCTTCTGTGACACTTTGACATCTCAGCTCCCAAAATGATGATGGGACTTTTTTTTTAACTATCCACTTCCAGGTTTGCATTCACTTCTCCATTCATCTGGAAGAGCAGAAAGGATTTCCAAATACTTACCAAATACTTGGGGCTCAGTCTTCTGAGCCCCAAAGACTGCCCTTGTCCCCTAAAGTCTGACTGTCTCTCCTGGGACCACGCAGCAGAGGAAGGAACATCTCCATCTCCTTCTCCTCACCTCCACCCCTACTCACATGCTCAGTGAGGCGGGGTCATCAGCCCTATCCGGCTACCATTCTACCTTACAAAGCAACATGGTGAGATCTCCCATCAGAGCTGAGAAGAAAGAGAATGTAACTAACTCGGTCTTGATATACCAGACGTCAGAAATGAATGGACTAGCCTTGATGCCAGAAACTTCCTTCAATCTGCTCTCCTAGAAATCAAGAAAGCAGACACCATCGCCTGTAATGGTGACCAAAGAAGGAGTCATGTAACCCAACATTCTCCATCCATCAACCTACCCAGCCTCTGCTTTCTGTCCATTTCATAATGATGGACATAAGATCCTGTCCTGTGGTTCAACCTCATCCTTCCACTGACTCCCTGTTCACCACCTCTGACTTCCCATCATGCCTTGTCCAGACCGAGTTGTGTCATTCCTCCCTCTGTCCTTGGTCCCCCTCTCACTGAGAGAGAGGCCTTTCCCTCTGCAACCTCCAAGTCACGCTCAGCCCTAGTGTTTCCAGAGCCCCCTGTGTGCTCCTGGGGAGCTCCACGGCCCACTGCTCCCCTCTCACCAGCTTGTGCTGGAAAAAGCATCTGTTTGCTGCCAGTATACTTCCCGCAGTGGATTCTGGGTTCTGGGTGGGGAGGGGGGGACGGTACGAGAACCAGAGCTGGATCTGCCCTAATTCCCACACTCCAGCACAGGACTTGGTGTGGTTAAATATTTGAGGCAATTTTCTCAAACCTGAATGCATGCCCTTCTTTTGTGTTATTCCCCTGAGTCGACACATGGATATGCTTAGGC
Source organism: Typhlomys cinereus (assembly GCA_023101885.1). Classification (NCBI taxonomy): domain Eukaryota; kingdom Metazoa; phylum Chordata; class Mammalia; order Rodentia; family Platacanthomyidae; genus Typhlomys; species Typhlomys cinereus. The sequence goes on from JALPQD010000003.1 coordinate 17,929,899, forward strand.
CCCACATACACACACACATACACACAAAAAAAGCGATCTTAGAGATAAGTTCAAAGTTATCAATTCCTTCAGCTACAGAACTGAACCTATCACAGGTGATATAGAGGGAGATATGATGGTATTGGGAACCCGGGGAAAGCTGCTGCTGGTGGGATTTGTAGGACCAGTTAGTTCCACAGGGGCACAGGTGGCCTGGCAGGTCCACAGGTCTGATGCCTCAGTTCATCCCTCCCATTAGAAATTCATCAGCGGAGCACCTTTCCCACACTATGCCCATCCTTGGCTAAGTAGAAAGTCTTTCCAGGTTGACTTTCTCATTAGGAAGTGGTTGCGAGCAATCTGTTGCCCATGAGCTCACTGGCTGTCATAACATTTCTATGGAATTGGCCCTATTCCCCTTCCTCCCCCCACTACGGCATGGATGAGGAAATTAAAGATAGAGAAGTTGCGTGAATTGCTCCAGATCACACATTTCAGAAGTGCTAGAGATGGGCTGTCACCTTCCCCAAGAGGTTACGCTGCCCACCGGGGGAGAAGGAAACATGCCACTAAATAGGAACCAGGAAACCTGCCACATGACCTGGGCTTGATCACAATCAGTCTGACCCTTGATTTCCTCATTACTCCCCTTTGAGCCCAAGGTTACTCATGGCTCAAGACAGTGAGCATCACTTCCTCTGCTGAGCCGCTCCCAACTGCTCTCATCATCCAGTAGAGAGCCAGCCCGTCCTTCCTCTTTGCCTTCCTGGCCCCTTTGTTCCAGCCTCTGTATCAGTCAGCCAGCTGCACCACTCCAAAATGCACCTGCTTTAAGCCAGGGGTCAGCAGACATTCTCCTAGAGAGCCAGACAGTAACAGTTTAGGTTCTGCTTATCCTGTGCTGCAAAGGTAGTTAGAGGATGATATCCAAATAAAGGAACATGTCTGTATTCTAATAAAACTTTATGTGTATGTTGGAGCATGAATTATGTCAGGCATATAACATATCAAAGATAAACTAGATGAAACACAGTAGGCCACACAAGTGAAAGACTTGAAACTAGGAGGGACTGTGATAGGTGAAATGAAAGGTTGTCAGGGGAAAAAGAGAAGAGAGGGGAATGATGATTAAAAGAAGAGAGAAAAAAGGAAAAAGAAAATTATTATTTAAAAAAAAAACTTCAGGTATAAAAACAAATGACCAGTCAGCCCATAGGCCAAAGTTCCAATCCCTGGTGTAAACAAGAAGCATTTATCAGTGGTCAGGAGTCGATGCTCCAGCTGACACTTCTGTGATCTGGGCAGTCTTGGGCAGTCTTGCCTGTTCTCCCGCCTATAGCTGTGCCGCCTGGTCAGGTACCCAGGGTTGGCTGGTCTGTAATGCTTCTTGTATAGCTTGTCCTGCTCTCAGTTAAAGAGGTAAATAACTGAACGTGGCTCTCCCATCATCTGGGCAATTGCCTGGTTTTGTTCTAGAAACTCTGCAAGTTTCCTAAACATGGTAGAACACACAGCTGAGGCCACCATCACGTCTTGCAGCCCAGGTGCAAGAGGCAGACAGGTAACTGCCATCTTCAGGTGGGAGGCGTCACGAGTCATGTCTCAAGGGGGGTAGCTTTGTGCAAGTCAGGGGAGTGGGACCAATCCCCAAACCCCATCACAAGCAACAGTAAGTGTGCATGTGTATATGTTACCTGGATAGCTCCTTCTTTTAGGTGCAAATCTTTTGAAGAAGAGCATCTAAGTCATATCCCTCTTTGAGTGCATACAGAGTCCATAGTTCACCTGTCTCCATCACCATCTGTCTGAGTCCAAAGCACCACCTACTCATATCTGTAACCTGATTGGTCTCCTCACCATCACTCCAGTGTCCATCCAACTAGTCTCACCTTAGCTGTATATGTGGCGGGTGGGGGGGGGAGATCCTTGAAAACCAATTAAATTATATGAACTCACAGCTCCCCAAGACTATAATTCCCTAGTGATTCCCATTCCCCTGCTATGGAATCTCACATCCTTGACACGGCAAACTGTGTTGGAACCTTTGTGTGGACACCTCCCTGCCTCTCCCTGCCCCCTCTCACGCTGCTTCTCCTCTATGTTCTTGCCTAACCAGAAAGTGTCTTCCCCTTACTCCAGGGCCTTTGCACTTGAGGTTTCCACTGCCCGGTAAACTCTCTCCTTCTTGCTTCACCAGCTGGTTTCTAATAACAATACAAGCATCTCTTCTCTGAGCAAGCCTTCCCTGACTCCCACACTGGAGACAGCCTTCTTTACTACGCCCTTTCCCCAAAGCTGATTCACGTCCTCTGAGAAGTGATGTCACGTGGAGCACTCATCTCAAGGAGGCTGTGATTGCTATTGGTCTTCCGTACCAGATTCCCAACTCTAGGGCTCCCAGGTGTAACTGGCTTGAACTCACCCTGACATTCCCAACAGCATTCAGAAAAACCCTGAGAGATGCAAAAGAACTGAATGGAGACACTGATCCATTCCTTGTCCCCTTGTTTGAGGGGAGACTCCACAGCAGACTTGAGGGTGGTTCTTATATACCAGGCACCCGAAAAAAGGCGCTCACAGTTACAGCAAGAAGGCAGGGCAGGTCCAGGGGAGGGTAAGAAAGGGAAAAAATGGGCATGCAGACACTCATGGCTTGATTCTGCTGATGTTGATCCTGGTTCTACATGGAACAGACACCATAGATCAACAGCGGCAAGAAGGGCCAAGGACTCCAGCATAGTGATCTAGCAGGGGCTAACCTGGGGGGAGGAGGGTCACACAATTTTGGCATCCGAAGCTATACTCCTGTTCTGCTTCTTAGCAGCATTGCAGATAAACAACTTCTCCATGCCCTGTGTTATCAGTAAAATGAGAATAAAAATACATAAGTCTCCTGCGGCACGAATGCAAACCCTAAAAGGAAAGAGCTGGTGGAAAAGGATGTAATAAGAGCTATCAGTCATGGTATGCCCTGGTAAAAACTGTCAAAGGCAGGTGTAACAACCTGCGGATGAGGATGTCAAAGCTCAGAAACCTTAGGAACCGTTCTGAAGAGACACTCCTGGCAGGATGCGGGCCTGGGATTCGAGGTCATGTTCTTTATTCCAGATCCCGGCTTGCTATTCACTCAAAGAGGCCTAACACCCCGAAGGAGGAGGGGGCATTAGCTTCTGATTTCCAGCGACCCTCCCCGAAAGCGCAGGTCAGCCATGTATGCCTACCTCCTTCCGTCTGACCCTCGTGAGCCTCGAGCAAAGCAGAGCCCCACGTCTGCCTGCTCCCCACCACCATTGCCTCTGACGTTGAGCAAGCAAGACCACCTTTCTGAAACTCGAACACTGTCTATCGAATGAGTGTTATCATCATGTCTCCTTCCCAGGGCCATTAGCAGTGAGACACCTGTGATACACAATGGTAAGTGGCCGAACAATAGCGAGATTGAAGGACCCTGGAGAGAACACAGCGAGGCCTGCAAAAGGGGAGCCAAAGAGCCAGGTGCCAGCCTGTGGCTCTCTGCGCGGGGTCCTCCCCTCCCCCCGTACACCACCTTGTTTATGCAATGATCCACTCATTCTGAAACCCCAGAGCAGCCATCAGCCCTGGGAACCACAGAAGCTGTTTTCCTGTTTGCTTCACTCAATTCTTTCTTTCTTTCTTTTTTCCTTGAGAGAGATCAACAAGGGATGTCATCCCAAAATTTTAAGTGGTTTGTTTTTCTTTTTCTCCCCATACCTCAATATTTTTCTGTGATTCATGCATTTCGAGCATCAGTATCATTCTCGGGCTCCTGGAAGCCTCCTGACACAGATCCATGCTGAACTTCTTGCACCCAGGGCTGCAGCCACCCCAAGTCACAGCTCTCCTTTGAGGGAGGGGCATGTGGCATGGAGTGGCGCTGTGGGCTGGCTTGAACTCTGTTTTTATCATGAACTCATCCGCCCTTTCTAACACCAGTGGTACATCCCACCTGGCCTGTGCTGGATCTTGGTTAGACCCACTCACTCCTGCCTCCATATTCCATAGATATAGGAGACACTAGACCAGCCTAGGTCTAATCATGGTGAGGTAGAACACCAAAGTGAATAAGTGGTGTTCCTGGATTCTCCAGTGTGATTCACACATCATATTAGACAGTAACATTGGAAGTGCCTCTTTAGGCCCTATGCCTCACTGACGCTGCAAGACAAACTGGCCTTTCAGCCCATAGGAAAGAATGTGCACTTACAAACTGAAGGAGAAGGTACTACTGCAGGACTGCATGCTACGGTGTGTATGACCAGGCAAGTGAAATGAACTTTAGTCCCGAATGTGCTAAGACCTTCTTACCCCAGAATGAAGTTAACTTCTTTTATAAATGCTTTATTTATTTATGATACAGAAGAGAGAGAGACAGACAGAGAGAGAGAGAAAGAGAGAGAGAGAGAATACGCATGCCATGGCACATAGGTGGAGGTCAGAGGAGAGCTTTGAAAGTCATTTCTCTCCTTCTACCATATGGGCTTCTGGCAGTCAAACTCAAATCTCAGGTTTACAAGAAAGTGCCTGAAGAATTTTTTTCCAGTCCTGAAATTAACTTCTAAGAGAATGTCATACTGCTCATGGGATTGGATCTTTACTTTGTTTGACAAAATTCACCTGGTGCTTGTGATGCAGAAGAGGCATTCTGCGCCCCTTTACATCCGTAACATTTGTGGCTTTTTCTGTTATTGTGCCAAAAATCTGGCCAAAGCAACTTCCAGGAGTATAGATTTCTTTTTTTCACAGTTCAAGGGAGCAGTCTGTCAAGGTGGAGTCATGGTGGCAGGAACAGCTCGTGACTGTGGCCGAAGAGTGTAAGGCAATTGATCACATCACTGTAGCAGTCAGGGTCCTGGGCAGAACCAGGCCTAACCCATAAGCTGCATCCTCTACAACTAAGCCCCAGGCTCCAAAGATTCCATAGCCTCCACATGGGACCCAGATATGCGCACAAACATTCACTACAAACATTGACCAAGTTCATCGTCATATAAATCTCATCAGATAAGTTTCACTTAACAGTTCCTCTTATGGAAGAGACAGACACAGAAGCATTATGTCATTTGTCAAAAGTCACACAGCCTCTGAGAAGCAAGACTGAAATCTAAATCAGGCTGGCTTGAAAAGTCACATGACTAATCTACCCTCTAAAAACAAGGTTCTTTGGATAATTTTGTCCATCTCCAGGCCTGGGAGGAAACAAGCTTGTTTCATTTTCGACATTTTCCATGTTCCATGTTCCATCACTGGCCTCTACAACCATGAACTCACTGCAGCTGGGTCTATTTTCACAAGACCACAACATCTGGCCTGTCTGCTTTACATCATGAAAGGGAAAAGACCTCAAGCGTCACCGCACCTCCTTCAGAGACTAACTATGGTTAAGGCGGGACGGGAGGGGAGAGCAGCTCTCTCCTGGGGTGCCCCCACTGGTATATTGTTCTTGCTCCAGCAAGTGTCCAATAACATGCTATTAACAGTGACCTAGATGAGATTTAGTAAGGGGGGCATGGGAGGGAAGGGAGCAGAAGAAAGCTTCCAGTGGGAAAAAAGGGGAGGGATCAGGAATGGGTAATCAGGGGTGAAGATGACAAGAATACATCTATAAAGTCCTGGAAGAGTACATAATTTTTTTAAAAGGTGTAACCACAGAGGCGACCAGTCATCCTAGACCGGCCTATAAGCCTGAAGACAATATTCATAGTTGCTGACTTGCCTCCTCCTGTGAGGATTGCCGAATCCTCTCTGCCTGGGCCAGATTCTCTCTGCTTCAGCACACGGTCACTAACAAGGCACTTGTGACCTTTCCGGCCGGGGCTGGCAGCGTGGACAGCAGCCCGGCCCTTGGGAAGTGTACTCAGTGTCACACAGCAGTTGCAGGCTAATGTGCTCTGAGAGGACCAAGCTGCACCCAGCTCCAGGTTCACATAGGAGACACCTCGGCTGAGGGGTGATGGAGATGCGTCACCCAGATGACGAAGCAGAGGAAATGGGGAACACATGCAAAGGACACACGGGGTCTGGGTCAGAAATCTCGAAATGCAGAAGGATGGTCATTATGCACATCTGTAACCTTATAGAACACCAGGCAGGTAAACAAAGTCATTTGCCGCAAGCCAGGTCCTTCCCAGCAGCTACCACGCGGCATCGGCAGGCTTAGGTGGCCTCCGGGCACCCCTCAGCTCTGACGAGCGTCTCCTGGGAGCCTGTGCAAAGGTGCTCCTCCGCCCCTGTCCCTCCTTGGCCTCTTACCGAGAAGACACATCTTTCTTTCAGGTCCCCTTTTCGGTTCCTCCCCTGAGGCATGTGTGTCACCAACCCTCACAGGGTGAGCCTCACAGGGTGGCCCCCTTCAGAGCCAGCCCTCCCGGAATCCTGTATCAAATGCTTTCCGGCAAGTTCTCCTTGCGTTTCCAGGAGTCTTGAACCTCTCGCTTCTCAGTTCCAGTTGGTGGCGAGGACCCTGTCGCCACCGACCTCACTCCCCGACCGTGTCTGGCAGGGGTGGGTGTGGGAGGGTGGGGAGGAGGATGTTGGTAAAGTCATCGGAGCTACTCTGGGGAAACCAGGTGTGAAGAGCAAGCCAGCCACAGAGTCTGACTAGGATTCCGCATGCACTGAAACGCACTGCAGGATTTACCTACTGAACCTCTGTGGCAACCCTACCACACAGGCACTGCCGTGGTCCTCATTTTGCAGCAGAAAACATTGCTATCCCAGGAAACTAAGGAATCTACCCCCAAGGCCACCCAGCTAGTCCATGGCATTGCTAATCCAAGGTGGTCCCCGTGCCACCCCACTCCCCTCTTCCATCTGATGAGCTGTATCGCCTCTGAGGCTTCCCAGTCTACTCTCTGTGCATGGTCCTGTCTGGTCCAGCCCCACCCCTGTCATCCGGCATCATCTCTGACTTCCTCCTGCAGTCACGGGTGCCTTGATGCCTAGGTACCGCAGGGCACAGACAGACCCTCCTCCACCACGGTGCCCCTCCTCCACCACGGTGTCCCTCCTCCACCACGGGGCCCCTCCTCCACCACGGTGCCCCTCCTCCACCACGGTGCCCTTCCTCCCACTGCCTTGTCCATAAGTCCAGGTCAATCCTCAAGCATCTGTTGTGTGACATCACCCTGGACAGTGGACCCTCCCCTCTCCCTCATGTCATGTGTGTTTCACTCGCTGTGATTGGTCTCCCTATGGCAATAGGAGCTCCTGTGGGCAAAGCATGCCAGTCTATTCCTGCCAGCCCGGAAGGCACTGCGTTCAGTGTCATACATACCCAGACCCTCCCCATACAGATTCTTTGTGTTCAGTTAGCCACAGCCCACGAGGACTGAGGTGTCATGGTTGGGGGACACTGCAGATGCACACATCGTGGATTTACCTTCCAGTAGCTTGCTAGAGCTGACAGAGCTAAGTACTACAATCTGGTGGCGTGAGCGGCTGAGATTTATGCCCTTGGAATCCCAGAAGGTGGACATCCAAGAGCAAGGTGTCAGCAGATTTGGTGGTAAGTGCTAAGGCGTCTTTTCTGGGCTGATTAATAACTGTCTTCTCCCCGTGTCTATGTAAGGTCTTCTTATATGGAGTCTGAGTTGAAGCCCCTCTTTCAACGAGGCTGCCTGTCATGTTAGATGACGTCCCACCACAAAGACGGGCACATTCTGGGATCATGGAGATTCAGATTTCAACATGTAACACATTCAATTTCCATCTTCTTTCTGCTTCCCTAGGTCACCCACATGCTGCCTAGACTCACTGAAGAACAGGCTGGGAAGATCCAAAATATTCAGTCAAAGTGCCTGACAATGGGTCCAGGGGACTTCATGTGACCCACACAAACACATATAGTCAGGCCTTGCTGCTCCAAGTGCTACACCACCCGTCGAGCCAAGGGAGCAGATGTCCTCCAGGAGGCTTAGGCCCTGGTGCCCAGGAGCACCAGGACAGCTCTCGGATACTACCAGAGACAGTGCTCTAGCGCTGCCCCCTGGGCTCCCTGCCAGGTGCTTCCTAGTCACATCCTACAAAGCTTCTGGATGCCACTCTCCTCTCCCAAGCTCAGTCTCAGAGCTGCTGGGAAGGGAAGCCGATGAAGGGAAGCCGATGGGCAAACAACTGATTTCCGTCTTCTGCTGATAAAGGAGGAGTCAGCTACCACCCCACTTTCTCCACTGAGAGCCACGCCCTCTACCATCAAGAATATCTACAATAGGAAGCAGCCACTGTACTCCAACCACACGGCCTCTCCAAGCTTGCATAGTAGCCCAGGGCAGGACAGCTTCCCTCTGTACAGCTCAGGCCAGAGCCACCTCTAGACTGTCCGTTTTGTGAGAATCCATGATTCCCCATGCCTGCCAAGGTCACCCTTCCCAGCAGGGTAAGCCACACCCTCTGCCTATGTCTCGGTCTTAGCTCCCAGTTACTAGCACAGTCAGATTATTGGGTTCGAATTTTATATCTCTAGAACTTTCTGTGTAACCTCAGACAATGTGATGAACTTCCATGTGCTGTATGGGTTTTGATGTACGATCTTCTACAGGCTTACAAGTTCAGGAGGTGATCCTCTGGTTGGCGTGGGAAGTTGTGGAATCTTTGGGATGTAAGACCTAGCTGGAAAAAGTGGGTCTCTGGTGACAGCCTGTTTTCACTTCCTGTCGTGTGTCTTCTTCTGGTCCCAGAAAAGTGAGCAGGCTGCCTATTACCATGTTCCACCACAGTAGACTGTGTCCACAAACTGGAAATAATTAAGTCCTGTTTTCTTAAATTGACTTTTGTCGGGTAATTGATCTTAGTGACAAAAATGCTGTTCTTTTTGTTGTCATCGGTGGTGGTGGTGGTGTGTGTATGTCTGTCTGTCTGTCAGAGGGCACTGTGTGTCCCTGTGGAGGACCAAGGGTGGCTTTGGGACTCATCCTGCATTGCTTCTACTTCCTTTTTGCTTCTCTCTGGGATTTCCCAGGCTCTGCGCAATAGGGCTGGAAGTGCAGGCCGCCACTGTTTTCCACCTGATATTTTTACATGGGATCTGGGATCTGAATTCAGGACCTTCTGCTTTCAAGGCGGAGTCTTAACCCCTGAACCATCTTTTCAGTGCCAAGAATGCTGTTCTTCTTACCCAAGTTCAAGTACTCAGATCTCTGGGGAAGGGAAACTGGCCTAAGAACCAAGTTTTTCTTTTTTCTATTCCATAGCTACCACCCCACTCCTTCCATTGAAAGCTATTCCCTCTACCATCAGGGACTTCTAACAGAGAAAGGCCACCATGGCCCAGCCCCACTTCCCCAGCTGTGGGAAGTACAGGAAGGACATTCCAAACTATGAGAAGAACCAGAGCTTGAATCCACAGACCCCTCAGAGACTGCAGCAGATCCAATACACTGGGCCTCAGTTATCAAACCCATAAGTAAAGGCAATTAACAATCTTTCTTATAGGATGTCATGTAAATGAGCTTAGTTAATATGTGTAAAGCATGTAGAACAATGTCTGGAATAAATTACATTCGATGTAAATATTTGTTAATTACACACATGCCTCCCCCTCTGTCCCAGCTCCAAGAGCTAACACAAGGTGAGTAGCGCTCTTAAGAACTCACGGGGTAGAAAGCATACCTCCCAGCAGAGGTGAACCGGCAGACGCGGTCTTGAAGGGCAAGAAGATCGCTCCAGTGGGCAGTGGAGGGATGAGATACTGGCACAGGAAAGAGCATGAGCAAAGAAGTGGGGTCTGACAGAGTGTGGTGCACTTGGGCCTAAATTAACAAGTATGGTTGGTGGAGTTAGAAGTGGGATGGGGGTCATGGGAGCTGGACTAGGAGGGAGATCAAACCTTAGGAAAACTGGAAGCTTAACTGAGGGCACCTGGAGATGGGGGCCATGTGCCAATCCAGAGATGTACATGCTGGCTTGCACGAGTCCAAATCAGACTTGCTCACCTTGGTCCCTATTTGCAAAAAGCACTGAACTCTATGTTCTGGGTCAGTGCTGGATCCCAAATGTGAAATGGAGGGGAATGGAGGGAGGACAGAGAGAGAGAAGAAAAAAAACAGGGGAAGAGAAAGAAGAGAGAGAGAGAAGAGAGAGAGAGAGAGAAGACAGAAAGAAAGAGAGGCGAGAAAGAGACAGAGGAGAGAGAGAAAGAAAGAGAACAGAAAGAAGAATGACAGGAAAGATAGAGAGGAAAGGAGAGGGGAGAAGGAGAAAGAGAAAAGAGGAAGAGAGAGGGAAAGAGAAAGAAGGAAGAGAGGAGAGAATAGAGAAAGGGAAGAGGGGAGAGAGAAGAGAGAAAGAGAGAGAAAGGAAGGGAGACAGAGGAGAGAGAAAGAAAGAGAACAGGGAAAAGAAAGACAAAAAAGGATAGAAAGAGGAGAGGAAAGAAGGAGAGGGGGGAAGAAGAGAGAAGGAGGAGAGGCAAAAGGGAGAACAGAGAGAGAGAACTCGAGGTGGGAGGTAGAAAGGCAGAAATGGGAATAAGTGACCTTGGACATGAAGCAGCTCCTGCTGGGGGCTGGGGGCCAGGAGGACGTGCAAGAGGATGAGGACGGGCTGGAGCCGAGCCGTGGGAGACGCAGGAAGGATGTTCCGGTCTGTGAGAAGGCACCAGAGCATGAACCTGCAGGGCCCTCAGACCTGCTGACAGCTTGCCCAGCGGGAGCAAAGGGTGTGCAGGGGCCAAGGGGGAGGGATGGGAAGCAGGGAGGAGGCGACCAGAGACTTGCGTCATTGTCCAGGGAGTAATAGGCTGAGAAAAAGAACTTCTCAAGGGGAGGGGGAAGAGTCCGTTTTAGGGGAACGGATGGCTTCCCCACCGCAGAGGCAAGAGTGCAGGAGGCAGACGTTAGGTGGATGCAGCAGCCACGGTGGGAAGAGCAAATCAATAGAGTTAGACTCATCAGAAGGGGAGGGCATAGAATCTGGCAGATAGAAAGTAACCATTTTGCAAATGGGAGACTGACCCCCCCCTCACCGCGGTCTCCTATTTTATTCCATCTACCTTTGAATATACTCTTATAATAAGACTCTATTTTAACAGCTTTTTATCTCTGGCCAAGGGGTGACATCCAATATCCATCAGGATGGAACCAAGGGCATTGCAGGAGCTGCAAAACTGAAAAAAAAAAATCAACAAACCATAATTTATATCAGAGACTCTATATCAATCACCTGGAATTAGGCCAGCCTAATCTCTCCCCATTCTGAAGCTCAGGGAAATTTGCAGAAGAGGGGGCGGTAAGATTGTAAGAGCACAAGGATGGAAGGAGCAATGATATGCAAAATACTCCACACAAGTTAGGGCCGAAGCAATCATAATAGGACTTTGCATGACCTGTGCTATGACCAACACATTATTGACCCCTCAAAGTCTAGCATGGACTCAAGGCACTAGGATCCTTAGAAGCTAGGGATTAACAGTCACAATAGTGTTCCTATACTTAAGGGGAACACAAGAAAGAGTTCTAGGCAATGCCACTGAGTCCTTACACCTCATCAGAGAAGAGGGTCCAGAGGAAAGTTTGACATACACATTAAAAGATACTCCAGGGATGGGGGAGAGGGGGCACTTGGAGAAAGGGAGGGAGGGAAAAGAAGGGGAAAAGGGGGGAGGGAACAAGGGGGTTCAGGGAGGGGTGGAGGGAGGGAGGGAGGGGACCAGTGTACCTATTAAGTTTGTATGAGCAGAAATAAATAAATAAATTATTTTTTAAAAAAAGAAAAGAAAAGAAGAAGGGAAGCATGGGAAGGGGCGACGCCCTCTGTGGATAGCTTGTGTTGGTGGGGGGTCCGCAGTGGATAGGCCACGAGGAATCCAGGAAGTCAGGAGAGGCATCTCGGCCAGGATGGCATTCTGAGGACACCCACCACCACTGGCAGGAGACAGAGTCCTGGGCACGATGGTGCAGCATCGGTCCTGCAGCAGACAGCTTGCTAGTGGGAGCCAGTGCAGGGCAGGCAGGGCAGCGAGCCTCGGTATCTGCGTGGTGTCTGTCCCTAGGTGTCTGGTGGCTCTTTGCTGATGGCCCGGCTGCCGGCAGCACGCCTCTCACAGCTTCACTTGCTGGGTTTTGTTTGCTTGGTTTTCTTTTCTAGATGATTTTTTTCGCATATATACACGTGTGCAGTATACATGAATCTGTATATACATGTACATATGTGTGTGAGTAAACACATGCATGTGCTTGTAGGAGGCCAGAGATAGACATCTTTTGATACTCTCCACTGTATGTATTGAGGCTGAACCCAGCCTCTCACCTGCATCCAGAACTTTCCAATCCAGCTAGTCTAGCTAGCCAGCTTGCTCCAGGGTCCCCAGTCTCTGCACTGGGACTTCAGACTTAATAGGTACATATACCAGGTTCGGCATATACCTGAGTTCCAAGGTCTAAACGGTAGTACTCAGATTTATACCATAAGCACTTTATCACTAAACCATCTTCCCAGCTCCCTGGGCTTTGTTTGTTTTTGTTGTTGTTGTTTTGGTTTGGTTTGGTTTTGGTTTTGTGGTGCCAAGGATTGAACCCAGGATCCTGAACATGCTGAACAAGCATTTAGCCATCATTTCAGCTTCAACCTCTGGATTCTGGTGAATACACAGTCTTCGATACGGAGCTGGTGATGGCCCCCAATGTTAGTCCTAATACTGCCCCTTTCCTTAGCCTTTCTACAGTTTTGAGAACAATGCCTTTAGGTTTCTTAATTAGAAAAGGATGGATGGGAGGGAAGGAGGAGAGATGGATGGATGGATGGATGGATGGATGGATGGATGGATGGATGGATGGGTGGGTGGGATGAAGTGATGGGTGGTAATAGATATCAGGGATAGATGATGTCACAAGAAAAAAAGGAAGAAGAAGGGAGGCAGGAAAAGAATCAGGAGTCAAGGGAGTGTCAAGTGTCAGTTCAGAGGAGGGCTTGGGTTTGCCACAAGAAGGTCACAGATGACCTCAGTGAGAGTAGTTCCGCGTTGTAAGAGAATCAGCTGGCAGGGGTGGAGGGTGAGGGGAGATGAGGAAGTGAGATGCTGCTTTCTCCCTCATCTCCACCTAAAATCTGGCCTGCATGTAGCCGCCCCCACAGGCTTTCTCTGAACCTTCCTCTTCCTCTGGGCTCCTGAGCATCCAGTGGGCTGTCTGCCTGGAGCTGTGGGCTGGTTCCCAGGCCTGGTCCATGACTTTGTGTACAGTGGGATGAACAAGCACCCTGGCTTTGGAGTGTAACCATGAGAAAGAAGTGGATCTTGTCTAACTTGGCTGGGAACAGGTTTTGGGGTCCCTCCCCATCTCATCACCCCACACAATGGAGATGGATCTCTCCAGCCGTGATCCATCTGTGGCTTCTTAGCTGATCAATATCTACAGAAGAATCACAGTGTATCCAGCCACCAGCCTCGTCTGCTTTCCTGGCCAGAAAAAAATGAGGGGCATGCCATTTTCCTGTAGCCTATTAATCACAATTCCCCCATATCTCTCTCTCTCTCTCTCTCTCTCTCTCTCTCTCTCTCTCTTTCTCTCTATCTATCTTCTCTTGACCTAGCTAATGTCAAAGGCACATGATACAAGATAAGGCCCAAGCCATTTTGGTGTTTGATAAGGAGTCGTCTGCTCTTGCCCACTCTTGAGACTGCAAAGCAAGTCAGTTCAGCATTGACCACCCAGGCCAAGGTGCCAGCCAGGGTTATGTCGCTCACAGAAAGAACTCTACATAGCCAGCCACAAACTGACACTACACAGCACTTCCCAGGCTCAGCAACCATGTGGGTATGGCCCCTGGGTCAGCTCAGGCAGCCCCAAGACAACCTGAAGGGCCATGCATCCCGGCATCTGAACTGGGAACCTGGAAAAGATCAGCGTCTGGAACAATTGGGCACATTCAGATCCAAACACCTCTTCTTGGCAAAGTCATGAGGGAAATGGGTCAGGAAGGAGAAGGCAACCAATACCTTCTCTGTGTAACTTCCTGACTGAGTGATGCTGGAATGTTCTCTTATTCGACCCTTAGAACAAACAGCATTGTAAGGATGGTAGCTCCTAACAGCCAGGGACTTCCCCGAGGGTAAGTAACAGAGATGGCTTTCCCTCCTGTAGTTGGTCTCCTTGACAAGTCACAACTGAGAGGCATGGGATGCCATCCTCGTTTCACAGGGGAGAAAACTCAGGCTCCCACAGGATGGGATCAGCAGGGCTCTCGGGCTTTGAAAATCAAGCTACAGCAGGCAGGAAAGATGATGGTGTTGGAGACTGAAAAGCTTATCCCTTAGATTGTAATGTGCTTTCTGTGGCTTTAACACACACGTTCCCATGTCTACAACCTCAGTATCCCGTTGTGACCATAGCTAGATCAGAACAGGGAGGGGAAGGCCTATGCGATGGTCCGGTATCGTGAACCAAGCTCTGTGTTCTCTGGGGACAAAAAAGAGAGGTGCGCTAATTCTCTTGCCCACTCCGCATCTTCCCTGGCCCGTTCAGTCCTGGCCTGGTTCCCAAGCCAACCTGGGAATGGCTGGGCTTCTTGGAAAATGAGTCACTTGTGGTATATGGAAAAGAAAATGGCTGCCTTACATTTCAAGCCTCAGGAGAGGTCGTCCTTGCGCAATTGTGCCTGCAAAATCTCCTGGGTAACGCCGTGTCTGGAAAACCCATACATGTGAGATTTCAGCACCTGTCCATCCTCCCTGAATGTCTGCAACAAAGCTTACCTGTTCAGGGGCATCATGCCAGGCCCCAGCCTGCAAGAGACACAGAGACAAGCCGCCTGCACCGGGATGTCTTTGACCCTGGCACGTGCTACTCCTTCTCCCTAACTGTGACTGGCCCGTGCCAGGAAAGGAAAGATATTTGGTTTGCCTCACAGGAGGTGAGGGGAAGGGTATCTGGAGAGCCACTCTAGTGAGATTCTCAATACACCTAAGCACTTTGGAACAACCGCCGAGTGTCTAGGGAGCTGTGGAGGCGAAAAGGGGGACATAGCATTCCGTGGACAGGGTCTGAATCTGGCAGCAGGAGAATGCTGGAGGATGTAGGGGCCTCCACTGTAGCATCCATGAACCCCGGCTGGTCCATGGGAACGCAGAATACTGACATAGCTATGGCCCTTGGGATTGCATGAGCACTGACAAAGAGAACATGTGAGAAAATGTCCTACCCCCACATTCATTCCCTGCTGCCTCTTCCACAGCCAGCCTCAACGTCTACAGCAACCCCCAACTTGGCGTGTGGACGTGGATCTTTCCAGATTCTGTCACTGGCTATTTGCTGCTGTGAAGCCCAAGTGATATTCCTGCTCCTCATGCTTTTTCAGGATCGCAAGCCTTTGACAGAGAATGTCTCACCGTGGGGTCATATCTCAATGTTAGCAGGGCCCAGGGAGGCTTGTCCACCTGTCCAAAGCCAGAGCATCCAGCCTTGTCCTCAAGCCCCGACCTTAAGCTTCATCACCATGGCTGATCTTGGACCTTGAAGGAATCCTCCCTTCAAAAGCTCTTACTTCCCAGAAAGAAGCCTGGTACCCAAGTCTGCACAGAGGTCTCTTAAAGGGCTCCGAGATAACAAGTGGAAACTGTCATTTTTTTTCATAGAGTGGAGACCTAAGTCTTACCAAAGGCCGACAAGTATACTTCTTGACCTCACTGACTGAAGCTCATGGGATCTAACAGGCTCCATTGTTCACCAGATCCAGGCTTCAAATGTGAGACATGGCTAGTCTGTGTTGAGAATGTCAACCTTGGACTCTTCCCCAGAGAAAGTAGTGAGGGGGGTGCAGTGTGAGCCCAAGTGTTCCCTGTGGAAGAGGGAACCGGCACTATACTCAAAGATTCTCACTGACCCATCCCTGAATCTAGAACTCGAGACATCAATGAAACGTGATGCTAGTTTATATTTAGTCACCTACTCAATTCAACAAGCATTAAACCCCTCTGGCATGAGACTCGTCAGAGGATCCTCACCCACAGTCAGGTGTCTCGGTCCCAGTCAGGTGCACGGTTCTGAACAGCCCAGGGAGGATTCCAAGCGAGTCTGCTCCCGAGAAGGGCAAGTGTGACGTGGAGTCAGAGCTGAGAATCAGCAACTCTAAAGCAATCCCAGGATAGGCAGATCCAGCACCTCTTAGGTGTCAAGGAGTGTCAACTCGGTTAACCTCATCACAGGCCAGCAAAGTGGGTTTTCTGAGCTCTGTTGGGATGAGGAAGTGGGGGAGGGGGAGTTCCCAAGCCCTGAACAGGTCTGAAGCAGAATCCAGAATTTGAGTCTGATCTTTCAAAGACCAGCCTTTCTCATTTCCTTCCCTTCTAGCCCTCCTGTGTGTACCTCTTGGGTGCACAAACCTGAGAGGCACTACGAGTCAGCTCAGCCTCGTCTGTCCTGACATGAATGGGGGCAGGGAGCGGAGAGAGGAGGGGGACTGGTGCATAGCTCACATCATGCCAAGAAGAGGAAACTGAAGTTCTGAAGGCTGGGAGACCCCAGGTGGCTTGAGGGGGCTCTGAGGAAGGACCAAAGGAGGCACTTGGGGGGAGAGTGACATGGTGACATATCCATCTGTCATCATTTACAGCCATATTTAGCTATCTGTATATGTAGATTACATGCCTACACAATACCCCACACTCTATTCGGTCCTAGAGAGGAGAAGGCAAAAAGGACATGGCACAGTTCCCAGGGACTTCATGACTAGCACCCCGACTTCTCCAGGTCTGCAAGAGGGCCGCATCTCTCACCTTCTCCATCTCCCCTTCCCGCATGCCTCAGCTCCTCAGGGTGGCATCAGCCAGTCCCAAGAGTCTTTCCCAGCCAGGCTGCCTTGGGTCGCCCAGGAAGTGGAGAGCTGAGAAAGGACCCCACCCAAGTGGGGGATTCTGGGGTGCACACCAGAGCCACTGGGGTGAGTCACATCACCCAGACCCCTGAGAAATGAAGGTGATAAGAGCCACTTCCCTGGGAAGTTGGAGAGGGAGATGAGATAAGAGGAGAAAGCACTTTGAGCTCCAGAGAAGAAAGGAGCCACAAACACACCCAGGCTGTTATTACCAGCATCATTACACCTCAATTAAAGGGACACGCATCTGGCGACATGAGGAATCATGAACTCACCCTGCAGCCCACACACAGCTGTATTTTAACATAATTTCATTTTTATTGTTAACAGATAAGACCTGGAAAACACAGCTGTAGCATGAATCATGCCTGCATCTTGGTGTCCCTCTATTGACTGGATGGGGTCCCGTCCCCCTACGGTCAGGACTATTCCAGGGAAAGGAAATGGAGCTTACTCTCCTGCTCCAACCCTGGATCCAATCCTCTTGCAATGAGCTGGAACACCATCTTGGCTCCTTCAATAGTTAGGTATATGTTTGTCAATTTGGCAATTGCAGGCTGAACTTTGGGCACATCTGTGAAGAACTGATAATAAGACAAGTCCTAAGCAAATCTGCAGGAGAGTATCTAATTGATGGGGAAGACCTGGGTCATGGTAGGTAGGACTATATTCTGAGCAGGTACATAAGATGGGAGGGAGCTGGTAGGACCCATGAATTTGATGAACTTAAGTCCTGACAAACTGCTGTACATTTTTTGGTTGATTCAATGGTTAGCATTCTTCAAGCATACTTTGGCATTCTTGCTGTCCAGCAAGTAAGCCCCTGATTGTTCTTCAAATCTCTCTCCTTGGTTCTCCTACTGTCCCTTGCACAGTCATCCCATTCTCTGCCTTATCAAGCATTCAAGGCATGTTGAAGGATTTGGTGAGCTGCAAGGCTGGGATGGGACCCAGCCCTTGCCTTCAAGCAGATTCTTTGCTTCTTCATCTGACTAGTTCTGGAACATTATGCTATGTGCTGAGGACAAAGAGCAGCATAAAATGCATCCCCATCCACAGGATCCACACTCCTATGGGTAGAGACTGACCCCCTCCCAACAACAGAGAAATACATACTAGCATGTGTTGTAACACAAAAATGTCCCTGGTACTGAGGTGACTCAACAGTTTTAGAGTCGGGCTGATATCTATGGCTGGGAGAGATTTCCCAGAAGGAGAAGCCATGAGCCAGGCCCAGGGATACAGAGAGAAAGGATATTGCAGGAAGAAGGAAGAAAAGAAAAAAAAAAAAAAAAAGAGGGCTGTAGAGATGGTTCAGGGGTTAAGACTCTTGTCACAAGCAGAAGGCCTGAGTTTGGACCCCAGGTCCCATAATAAAAGGTTAGCCGGAAATGGCTGCGGCCTGCACTTCCGGCCCTGGTGGTAGAGCCTGAGAATATCCAGAACAAAGCAAAAAGGAGGTAGAAATAATCCAGGATGATTCCAGAAGTCACCCTGGTCCTTCACAGGGATATAAAATGCCCTCTCTCACACACACACACACACACACACACACACACACACACACACACACGCGCGCGCGCGCGCGCGCGCGATAGTTTTTTTAAAAAAGAGGAAGAAAAAAGTGTGTGTTCAGGGTACAAGGAAGTATTCTATACAGCCAATGAGCTGGAGGCATTGGGAGAAAACAGAAAAGAAGGTCCAATGCAGAGAGAGACAGAGACAGAGACAGAGAGAGAGAGAGAGAGAGAGAGAGAGAGAGAGAGAGAGAGAGAGAGAGAGAGAGAACCTCCTGTAAGGCTTGCTGTCCTGTGGCCACACCACCATGCAATGTCTACAGAACTAACCATGCTCAGCCAAGTGCGAAATGCTTTTCCTTGTAGTGACGGGTCAGCCCCATCACAGCCCGAGGAAACAGCAGCCTGTTCCCACGTTCCCAGGCTCCTGAGAGTAAGCGGATGGAATAATGGCGGACAGGCTAAGGGAAGAGCAGGCGCGACTCAGCGATGAAGGGTTAGAAGAAACAGGGATGCTGGGGAGAGAGCCTTAGCCACCTCCACACACACTGGGAGCAGCGCAGGACACATTATCGAAGTGTACAGCTGACAACCTAAAGAAAACTTTCTGGTAAGTGACAGGCCTTCGTCTCGTCAGCCATACTTCTCTGGTGGAGAGCATGGTGGTTCACTGTGGAGGAGCATGGTCCTCCACTCATTCTGATCCAGAGGTTCTGAAAAGACTGAACTTATCTGCTGTCTGGTCCTTCACTATACACACTCACACACACAGTAGCCTCTGTGGGCACAGGACCAAGTCTAGAGGAAATCAGAACTAAGAGAGACACACACTTGAGGTCCCTGGGTCCAGTCAGAACTAAAGCCACTGCTCTGCTCGAATGAGAAATGTGCCCCTAGGCTCGTGTTTGAATACTTGGTCCCCAACTGGTGGAACTCTTTTGGAAAGTCTCGGGATAGGCTGGAGAGATGGCTCAGAGATTAAGATTCTGCCTCGCAAGCAGAAGGTCTCGAGTTCAGATCCCAGATCCCACATTTAAAAAATAAAATGCCAGGCAGAGATGGCAGTAGCCTGCACTTCTGGTCCTGGTGGGTAGAGTCTGGGAAAATCCTAGAGCTGAGCAAAAAGAAGGTAGAAGCAATCCAGAATGATTCCCAAAGTCATCCTTAGTCCTCCACAGGGATACACCGTGCTCCCTTCCTCCCCCCCACCCCAGGTTAAATAAATAAATAAACATATAAAAAAGAAAGTCTCAGAACTATTAGGAGCTGGAGTCTCAGAATGCTGTAGCCCAACAGAACTTCCGGTCCACTCCCTGCCTCCTGACCTCAGAAGCAATGTGACCAGCCACCCCATTTTTCTGCTACCTTGCCTTCCCTGCCATGATAGACTGTACCTCTTTTAAACCCTCCCTCCCTCCAGTTGCTTCCTGTTGGGTATGTGGGACAGCAATAAGCGAGGCAACTAGTATACTTGCTGCATATTTGAACTTCATGGTTAAAATATGCAATGAGTCTATTTGTATTTCTGACACTAACAACCAATACAATCCTGACTCATCTTGACCCCAACATTTCATTTCCTGCATGAGCTGATTGAGACACAGGGCACGCTTGATTGGCTGAAACCACATAGCAGGTTCTTTTCATACAGTTTCCCCACTGATGCTGTGAGTCATGTGAAGGGAGAGATCTTCCCCCCCCTCCCCTGTCAATCCAGGATCCTATGCCTTTCCTGCTCTACCCCCTTCACCCTCATCTTCAAGGAAGCCTTGCATGTTATTTGACTTGTCCACCTACCATTGTGTACCATTAGTCACTTGGCATTCATACTCACGATTATTTGATACACATTTCCATGAAAGTTAGCCTTTAGATCATGATCCAGCAGAGACGCATTATCATTTGCTAGGAAAATGCCACTGAAACACACCTGCAGTGATATAGCTCAAGTCAGACCAGATGCTATGGTCTCAGACTTGTTCCTGTTTTGATTAAAGACAGATTAGACCGCATGAAGTCTGTGCCGCCACTGAACTATCAGTACTTTGCCCAAGATCCCCTGGGAGATCAGGCCAACACGGCTGACTGCCAGCTGCTAAAAGTAATGTGTGTTGACCTTCATCAAAAGTGACTTATTCTGTAGACAATCAGGAAAACCCCACAGGGAAATGCCTAGAGTTGCACACACCCCTGTCAGCCATGGGGAGGGGGTTGAACACCTGCCTCGCACTCAAGACCATTGATGTCGAGTCCCCAGGGGATCCAGCTGAGAACACGTCTTCATGAAGGGCCTCCTGTGCCCTTCCCAGCATCCCTCGCTCCCAGTTTCCTCCTGAGGGTCCTTCCTCCATAGATCAGCGGCACAAGAGGCTCTGCTTGGACTTCATTTCTGCTGTGAAAGCAGACCCCAAAAAGAAAGCTGAGATTCAAGCAGAATGGCAGTAACAGAAGTCTCGGAGCATGGAGAAAAACATGATTTATGTTGTTTTGCAAGGGTGTGGATAATGTGTATATGTGTGTGCATGCATGTGTGCCACACTTGGGAATCATCTTGGAGTTCTCTTCCTCCTTATTGCTTTGCTCTGGGGTTTCTAAGGCTCCTCCTGCCAGGGCTGGAAAAAAAGATCAGTGCCATTTCTGCCCCACATTTTTACATGGAATTTGAACTCGGGTCCTTTTGTTTGCAAGGCAAAGGTTTTAATCTCTGAGCCATCTCCTCAGCCCTGAAAGCCTTGTTATGTGCATCCCTCACTCGGTCCTGTGTCCTGTCATTAGCTCTAGGTTTATTATTATTCACTTGGCAATGAAGAAACTAAAGGTTCAGGGAAGTGGTAACTTACTTGAATCATAGATGACAGCAGTAAGTTCTGAATCCAGGATCCGCCTCATCCAACCTGGAATTCTTGCCTACATAGTCTTTTTCCCTGTCCACATGTCACATATGAAAAGATGCATCCCCACAGTGGAAAAACCCTGAAATGGACAAAAACAGAGGCGGTGGTTCCACCCAGGCCGGCCACCTCCAGAGCCAACACCACCAATACCATGTTTTCTGGGGCCATTATGAGCACCCTACAGCCTGGTGGGGTTCCTCAAGATGGAGGCCGGCATGGAGAGATGGAGGAGGTCTTGCAGGCAGCTACAGAGATCCAGCAGTAAAGCATGCAGAATACCTGCAAGGACGCCCTGCTGGTTGCTGTTGCGCCCGGAAGCAATCCTTTCAGGAAGCCCAGATCCTGTGCTTGACTCTGAAGACTGTAGGAAAGAAGTTCGCTGAGGACTTCGTTCAAGCACAAAATAAAAGATAACCACCTCCAAGTCCCAAACACAGTTTGTTCTGGCCACACGACTTTTAAATATTTCAAATCTTCCCTATGGCCTGGTATTACAAAGAAAATTCTGCAGAAATTAACAATTTTTTTATTCACTTAAGGAAACCAAGAGGAGTACAGTTTTAAAATGATAAATGGCCTAGTTACCAAAAGCATTTTATATTGACAGACAACCTTACCACCAAACCTACTTAAACGTACCTCTTCTATGAATGTTGCTATGCTACAATATTATGTATGTTTTGTTTACCGGATGTTTACATTTTAGGAAGAAAACATTTTATTTTAAAAAAATGAGTATCTGCAATTTGTTGTTTCTGGGATTTTTATACTACAATAAAATTTGTTACAAGAAAATTGAGGGTAGAGAACAGGCTTTACTAATTAAATAATATTCTGATTTTTCTAAATAAGAAAAACTTGTTTTATTTTTAATACCTAACTTTGGGATGTATTTTTCAACAAACTTCTTTGAAAGGATTAGTGTTATATTACTGTGTATCTGATTGCCCCATCTTATATATGAAGCAGGTTTGATCAATTTACGTTCTTTTACTTTGCCATTATTCTTATACCTTTAAGATATGCTACATTGTGTCTTCAATAAGTGTTTAAAATGTGACCTATTTACAGAACACAGCAAATGGTTTAAGACAAGTCATGTAAAAATGGTACAACATTAAAAAAAAAGCATTCCAGAAAGGTTTGACTTGAATGATGTGTCTTTGACTTAACTCGAGACACTTTTAAAAGGGAACTTATTTGAGTTTGTAATGATCTTTGAAGAGCTTGGAAGTAAAATTTCTGTCTAATTCATCATTTTCAAAACAAACAAACAAACAAACAAAAATGGCCAGTCAGAAGGCAGCATATAGGTGACCCTGCAATGCTCACCCAGAATCAGGCCAACCTAATCTCTCCTCATCGTAAGAGAACCTTATAGAAGAGGGGGCTGTAAGATTATAAGACCCTAAAGATGGGAAGGTTCACCATTGGGCAAGATACTCCATTCAAGCCACGGCTGCAGCACCCAGGAATTCACTGCAATAAGACTTGTCCTTACCAGACCTGCATAATGACTGACATATCAACATGCCCCCATAGACTATTGAGGAACTCAAGAGAGATAAGAACATACAGTGGAAACCTTGGGGACTAAAGCTAGATGAGTGAAGGGAAATGCCCCTATCAGTGGAGTGGCCAAAAGACAGACAACTTGGTACACCACAAAAGGCCTGAACGCCCACAAGAGTAGACAAGTGTTGCAGTCCGCCTGCATGGTTGCTGATAAATGACCATCAAACGGCTTAAGGGAACAAGGGTTTATTCTCTTACGATTCCTAGTTACAGTTCTTTGTCCAGCTTGATGGGAGAGCATGCATCAACACCAGGGCTGAGAGATGGACAATCCTTACTTGCTAGACCAGCATGTCTGGCCAAGTATACAGAAGGATGCCAACTCTCTCAACTAGCTCTCTATGATTTATTCCAGGGCCTAGTCATACCCACCATGGGCGGGGCTTCCCCATTAGCTAGACAATCTCCTTCAGGTTCGCTCTGGGCTTAACTCAACCACTAATTCTCCACAATTGTGCCCAGAGCTCAAACCCTTAACTGTCAAGTTGACACCTGTGCCTAACTATGACAACAAGCCAGAGGGAATCCTGGGATCCATACAAATGGACAGACAGGAGAGTAAGAGAGAGTGGGATGGATTTATGAAGGGAGGGGCGGGGGAATGGAAAGGAGGAGAGAAGAAAGGAGGCAGGGATAAGTACTCAATATATTTGTAAAACTAGGGAAAAAGGTTAAAAAAAATTTCCAATAAAGCATAATGCAACACTACCATGGGTGTTAGCGCTGATCTCAGAAGTAGGCGTCTTTGTAGTCTGTGCTTCAGTAAACTATTGGCTGAGAAAAGAAGTTTAACTTTTCTGGGGCCTCAGTTTCTGATTCTGAAAAGCAGTAGGAAATGTAGTTCAAACACAGATTGATTCTTCTCCCAGGGAACTTTGTACATTCTTTTATCTATCTGCTTTGCCAGTGGCCCAGGAGGATAGGAAACACAGTTTATTTGTCTGTGCATACTGGTCTAGAGAAAGCACACAGAAGATACTGGTTGAGTGGAATCAATGAATGGAATAGAATGGAATGATTTCAGTCATTTCTGCATTCCACTGAGCTTTACTGGAGTTGGGAATTGGATTTTCACAGGACTGTAAGTCCTATATGACCTCTCCATTGCCAGGCCTCTCTCACCCCCAGCCCTCCCCACAACTCCAATAAGGCTGTAATAGTTTTATATATATAGTTGTCAACTTGACAGTTGCAGGCTGAGTTTTAGGCACAACTATGAAGAACTGATAGTTAAGCAAACCTGCTAGAGAATGTTTCATTGAAGGGGAAGATGGCGATATTGTAGTTAGCCTGCCTGGCTGCTGATAAATCACCATCAAATGACTTAAGGAAACAAGGGGTTTATTCTCTTACAATAGACTGGTTACAATTCCTCCTCCGACTCGCTTTGCGGGCGCTGCGGCAGCGGCGGCCGGGTCTTCCTCCTCCTCCTCCTCCTCCTCCTCCTGCGGCGGTGCTGGACGTCCCGACGGTATCCATCTGCGCTGCAGCGTGCCCCCCAAGAAACAGGCTCAGGCCAGGGGCAGAAAAAAGCAGAGCAGAAGAAGGAGAAGATCATCGAGGACAAAACTTTTGGTCTAAAGAATAAAAAAGGAGCAAAACAACAGTTTTTTAAGGCTGTCACTCATCAAGTTAAATTTGGCCAACAAAATCCGTATCAGGTAGCACACAGTGAAGCTGAAAAGAAACTGAAGAAAGATGACAAGAAGAAAGAATTGTAAGAGCTGAATGAGCTATTCAAGCCTGTAGTTGCTGCACAAAAGATAAGCAAAGGCGCAGATCCCAAATCTGTGGTGTGCACATTCTTCAAGCAGGGACAGTGCACTAAAGGAGACAAGTGTAAGTTCTCTCATGACCTGACGCTGGAGAGAAAATGTGAAAAGTGAAGCATTTATATTGATGCAAGAGATGAAGAGCTTGAAAAAGATACTATGGATAATTGGGATGAGAAAAAGCTGGAAGAAGTAATGAACAAGAAGCACAGTGAGGCAGAAAAGAAAAAACCAAAAACACAAATAGTGTGCAAGCATTTCCTTGAAGCTATCAAAAAGAACAAGTATGGCTGGTTTGGGGTATGCCCTGGAAGGGGTGATACCTGTATGTGTCATCATGCACTACCTCCTGGGTTTGTGTTGAAAAAAGACAAAAATAGAAGAGAAAGAAGATGAAATTTCATTAGAAGATCTAATTAAAAGAGAGCGCTCTGCCCTAGGTCCAAATGTTACCAAGATCACTCTAGAATCTTTCCTTGCATGGAAGAAAAGGAAAAGACAAGAAAAGATTGATAAACTTGAACAGGACATGGAAAGAAGGAAAGCTGACTTCAAAGCAGGGAAAGCACTGGTGATCAGTGGTTGTGAGGTGTTTGAGTTTCGTCCTGAGCTGGTCAATGACGACGATGAGAAAGCAGATACACCCATTATGTTCAGGGAGCAGGCGGGGAGGAGGTTGATGATTCTGAGTGTTAATGACATCGATTTAAGTCTGTACATCCCGAGAGACGTAGATGAGACAGGTATTGCTGTAGCCAGTCTGGAAAGATTCAGCACATACGTTTCAGACAAGGATGAAAACAAATTAGGTGAAGCTTCTGGAGGCAGAGCTGAAAATGGTGAAAGAAGTGATTTCGATGAGGATGACGAAGGGGAAAGGCAGGAAAATGGAGCCGTGGATGCTGTTCCTGTTGATGAAAATCTTTTTACTGGGGAAGATTTGGATGAACTAGAAGAAGAATTACATACACTTGATTTAGAAGAATGACATCAGACAAGTTGATGAGAAAATCAAGTCAGCTCAGCCCATGTTGAAATTGACTGCGTTGTTTTCCGCCTAGAATCAACAGGACGTTTATTTCCATGCTGATCCTGAAGGAGGATTACTCTCCTCCAAGAAAAGAATGTTCTTCCTACACCTTCTCTTCTGACTTTGACTACATTTCATAGTAAGTTCAGAGTAGTTCATGATAAATTAAAAATCATTACAGGAAATGATTGATTGTGTAACTGGCCTCTCAAGTAGGCAGTGTAACTGCCTTTCCAGCTTTTGGTTTTCATTGGGCATGTGTTATTACCAGGAACACCAAATTTATCTAAAATACTTTTGATTTGATGCAGTTTTTAATGAGTGATTTCCTTTCCTTTGTATTTATATGTTAAAGACTGCCACAAAGGTACATACTGTACTTGATAAAGGAAACTGCATATGCACATTCAGTATTGGATATCTTCCTTCCAATAATTAGACGGACACTTAAAACTGGGACTTCTTTAATCTGAAAGGATCAGCTATAATGCCCTGTGTTAAGTTGTTTAAAAGTTCTCCCTTTTTTGCCAATAAAGTTGTAAATAAAGACCATCATACATTAAAAAAAAATCCTCGTCCAACTTTGCAGGAGAGCTCACACCAACACCAGGGCCGAACTGGAGAGATGGCTCAGGGGTTGTGACTCTGTCTCACAAGCAGAAGGTTCCGAGTTCGGATCCCAGGTCCCACATTAAAAAAAAAAAAAAAAAAGCAACACCAGGGCCGAAGGAACTGGTCACACCATTTCTACATAATGGCTGAAAGAGGGATGATCCTTACTTGCCAAACCAGCATGTCAGGCCAGGTGTATACAAGGATGCTAACTCTCTCAACCAGCTCTCTGTATTTTATTCCAGGGCCTAATCCCACCCACCATGGGCTGGGCCTTCTCCATCAGCTAGACAATCTCCTGCAGGTTTGCTCTGGGTTTAACTTAACCATTAATTCTCTACGAATGTGCCCAGAGCTTGAAGCCTCAACTGTCAAGTTGACACCTGTACCTAACTATAACAAGTGGGATTAGCCTCTGGGCAGGTGGAAAAAAATTGGGAAGTTGGCTCAGTAAAGTTTGGCATTCTTTAGCATCAGACAGGGACTGCTGGGATGTTCAGCTGCTGAACTGAACTGGTAAGATCAGTGAATTCCATGAGCATGAGCCCACTCTGGTGCCTCTTTAGCTGGTTCAGTGAATCAGCATAAATCGACACACTTCAACAGACATGCTGTCTGGCAAGTGAGGTTTGCCCCTCTCTTGGCAGGGCTGTGGATATTCGGTAGCAAGTTCCTTCGGTTCTTGGTGTTGGTCCCTGCAGCTGGCACTTGACAACAACTATAGCCAGGTCAGTCTTGGTGAGTGGAAGTCCATGCTGTTGAGTCCATACATAACCTCCCTCTACTCCTGGTGTTGTGTATGAGTTCTAACAAGCTGGACTAACAACTTTAACTGGAAAATCATAAACCAGAATAAAATTCCTTGTTTCCATAAGCCATTTGGTCGTGAATTTATTGGAAACATGCAAGCAAACTGTAACAACTATTGAGAAGACCTTGAAGCAAAGGTATAAAGGAGAAGAGACCCAAGGAGAGAACAAAGGAGGAGACCTTTCCCAGTGGGAGCTCCAGGTTCAATCTCAGCATCCTGTATAGGAATTTCATGGACTCCAGGCCACATTGGTAAGACTAGGTCACTTCTCATTCATACCCACCAGCCTGCCCTGTCCTCAACCAGTAGAAGCCCCACGTGACCCATTACTTCAGCAAGTCTTCATTGCTCCTTCATGTTCCACTCTCAAGATTTCTGTCCCAAACATTGAACCAGTGGTGCAATCTTTATACCATGTGTACATTAATTCAAATCCAAAGAGTCTCTTGTTCAGATTTTGCTTGGTTTGGATCTGAAATGTTTCCCATGAGTCATTTCGAAAAACAATAACAGCTCCCAGTTGGTGACACTGTTTGAGAATACACTGGGACCCAGCTAGCAAAAGCTCATAAGAGCAGATCTTTGAGTTATACGCAGCCCCTAGCTCCTATTATGCTCTCTGCTTCCCGATCTGCTATGATGTGAATAGCCTGCACTCCACACACCTACTGCCATGATCTGAGCTTCCCCACCATGCCTTCTCCGCTTCCCCAGACACCCTCTGAAACCTTGAACCAAAATAATCCTTTCCTTCCTTCGCCTGCCCTGTATAGAGCAACACAGTACTAACTAAAGCAGACAGCTTTAGATGGTGTTCCAAATCCTGTTCACTCTCGTCCTCTAGCTTATTCATTCATTCCCCTTTGCCACTTCATCCAGCCTGGCCTTCCTACACTCCTGCCATGTAGGGCTTCTGGGCTTTTTTTCTGAGCCTGAAACTCCATGCTTGGAACACTGCACTCCCCTTGGCCTTGTCCACGCGCCTTCTTCCCCTGCCGCCTTCTTTATCCAGAACATTGGTCACTTACTGGCTTCTTTGTGGCTCTGTCAGCGTGAGTTACCTATAGCTCTGTCCCCAAAGCCTGGAACCGAATCAGATTCAGATTCATGGGTTGCATGAATGAATGAGCGAACGTGAGGGAGAAAGAGCAAGAGCCTTGCCTGCACCTTCAGTCTGCCGGTCTTAATGCCTAGACAGCCTCCTCTCTACTTCTGCACAAGGCCCTGCAGGGTCCTGCTTGGTTCCCAGAAGGCCTCCCAGGTGACTCAACCTATTGAGGATGGGATGTAAGACGTCACAATGTTTTCCTGGCTCCATGTCAGCCTGTGTTGGGGAGGGGGTGGAGATGTGCATGTGTACCTGCGTGTGCATGTGTGCATGTGTGAATCTTCTCCTCCCTTCTTCATTAAAAATCCTCAAGGTTTGACTCTATTACCCCTGAAAATGGGAACAGTTATGAGACAGAAGAGAGTCACCTGCCCGAATGTGAGCTCAGTTACCAGAGGGGTTTGACTCACAGCAGAAGCTTTGGGACATGACATAGTATCACACACATTATGCCTTTAATGAATACTATGCATTGAAGATCCGAGTTAGGTGGAACAGACAAGAAAACTGGGCATGAGACCTGATCCTTGCCTGCAAAGAGTTTATGGTCCAGTTACAACATCCGTCTGAATCATAAGTAATCAAGTAATCACCATATATGACTATCAGTTAAGTGCTCAAGGGAGCCCCACCTCCAGAATTCCATTTCTTTCTATTGAACAATCCGAATCTGGCCCCATGCCCACAAAGCACCTGGTGCTGAGGTCTCTTTCTCTCACTGGGTAACATTCTGTTCCACAGCACTCTCCACTGGAGCTTGTCTTTCTGTCTTCCTGTTGAGTTTTCTCCAGCAGGGAAGGGGTGTGTGTGTGTGTGTGTGTGTGTGTGTGTGTGTGTGTGTGTTTCACAGTGAGCTTGTGCCCCCAGACAAAGTACATGTTGCTAAAGCCACTCCTGGGCTATCTGCACACCGTGCTGTCCACACAGTCTGGAGATTGTTTATGAGGCTGAAACTCAACAGCCTGGCCCAGCAAACTCACCCAATTGGGCAATGCGGCCAAACGGCCAGGAAGAGGATAAATGCTGGACCCTAGAGTCCAAGGGTCCCCATGAGAAAGAACTTGACCTCTCTGTGCATACTTCAGAAGCCTTGATTGGTAGTCAAGGGTGTTCTAGATGAAGAGAGAGAGAGAGAGACAGAGAGAGATGGCCCAGATTCTGCAGGAAAGCACACGAGTTGGGAAAGGTGACTGCTGGCACTCTTTAGAGACTGAGACACGGGAGTTGCCCAAAGTTTCTCAAATTCCACCACCCCCACCTTAAGCCATGATGGTGACGAAATGTCCTGAAATGTCTGAATCGCCTCCATGGAGGAACCCAGCAGCTCAATGCCCGCAGCCGATCTCCCTGGTGACCATTCAAGTCTGCAAGTTTGTGCTGTGTCCCTCACAAGCGCCTGTGGGACCACAACAGGGTCTCCAGGGAGCACAGCTTCTCAGTTGCCAGCGTGGAGATGAATTACTTCACCTATCAGTTGGCAAACGAAATGCCAGGTGGAAGCAAGGTGTTGAAATGCAGGCATAGATGCTTCTCCACCCCAGGCGTGATGAAATACTTGGAAGAAGTCTTCACAGGCTCTTGGCATACAGATGGGTGAGCAGAGGGGCAGAGCGCTGGGCAGGCTGGCTGCTCTGGCAGAACGTGAACACGAGCAAACCACGTCTAATGGGAAGGAAGCAGAGGGCAGAGTGGGAGGAGTGCCTGGTGGTCGGCACAGCTGAATGGGGGAGAGCCTGACCAAGGCAGGATTTGGGGAGTTGGCCCTTGGCAAACTTACAGAGTATAGATTTTTCTGGATTAATGTTTCAGGGAGACTGGTAATCCCAAAAATTTCCTAAAACTTCAAGGCCAGGGTTCATCAAGGTAGCTCAGTGGGTAAAGTAACATCTCATACGCCTGGAAACCTGAATTGCATTCACGGAAGTCCACATAGTGGAAGGATAGAGCTGCTGACTTTAAAGTTGTCCTCTGACCTCTACTTGTGCCCCCATGTCATGCATTCTCTCTCTCTCCCTCTCCCTCTCTCTCTCTCTCTCTCTCTCACTCGCTTACTCACTCTCGCTCTCTCTCCCTCTCACTCACTCTTGCTTCCTCTTGCTCTCAAATAAATACTATTTAAAAATAAAGACTTAATGGCCAAAAAGGGCAAGAAGAGAGATGTGCTCACAGAATAAAGAAGAAAGAAAAAGGAAAGAAGAAGGAAAAAAGAAGGTTGACAAAACAAGGAAAGGCAAAGGAGGAAAGACAGAGTGAACTCGTTAAAGGATGTCTGTGATGGTGCTGCCCGAAATATTCAGGGGTTCCTGAAGCTTGAAAGTGATTTTCCCCAATAAACAGAATTCCATGCACAAAGGTATATAAACACATGTCTTTGGACGTGTGTGTTAGAATGACGTATGGACATGCACCTCTGAGTATGTTTGTTGTGCCTTTGCATGTGATCATGTGTATACTGGTACAGTGTGGGTATGCCTCTCTGTGTGTGCATGTGAGTGTGTGTGATGTGTGCAGATGTGTGTTGGGATGGTGACCTCTGGGATGGTGGTCAGCTATGTGACCTCAAGCAAATTGTATCTCCACTCTGATTCCCACCTTTCTTGCATCTTCCATTTCCAAGACCAGTGCTTACTACAGAAAAAAAAGCAATAAATATTTACCAAGTAATTAGTGCTTGGAGGCAATGTTGCTTCCTTCTTAAGGTTAAGGAAATGAAAATGAGAAATGGATGCACGACTCTTCCTTCAGTGTCCAGCACATTCTACAAGCTCAATTATTGTCAGTTTTGCCCCTTTGGAAGAAGGAAGTTGGTACAGGAAGCAAGGCATGAGGCCACATGAGTTCTGCACCCCCATAGCACTAAGCACCCTCAGCCAATTCTTGAACCAATTCCCAGGAGTTTCTGAGTTCCCATTATGTTATATATTAGCCAGACTGCTTCTGCCTGTTCTCAGACGAAAACTGACCATCATACTCATTTGCAAGAATTAAATGCAAGATTGAATTTTAACGACTTGGAAATCTGAGGTCAACTTTGCTTTTGATGATCTGGTTGGGGGAGAGGGGGGTGCAGAGCAAGAAGTTTAGCAAGCAGATGTCCTCCCCTTTTGTTTAGTTAGGGAGGGGGATATACTTGTGGATCACAACCCCACGAAGTGGAAAATGACTATCCCCATCATGCAACAGAAAGACTTGAAGCTCAGGGAAATTGAGTCAGCAATCTACACCAAATCATTGCTCACCCCCAGGCCAACAGAGCTGCCTCCAAGCCCGGCAACTGGTACTCAGATCAAGAGAGTCACAGTCTCCTCCCCCTGATAGTTAAAGC
This sequence comes from Typhlomys cinereus, assembly GCA_023101885.1. Classification (NCBI taxonomy): domain Eukaryota; kingdom Metazoa; phylum Chordata; class Mammalia; order Rodentia; family Platacanthomyidae; genus Typhlomys; species Typhlomys cinereus. Next base: position 17,961,346 of record JALPQD010000003.1, read on the forward strand.
AGAAATCTATAGGTTCTCAGCCCTCAAACATCCCAAACTCTCTGACAGTCAGCCCCAGTCTGCCAGTGTTGCTAGATGGAGCCAGGCCCATGTAGCAATCAGAAAACTAGTCAGGTGGCGCTGGAACATTGCCTCTGAGGTATTTCACAAACATGGGGAACAAACACACTCGGTGTCGCAATCCTGGCCACCCGGAGCTGCCGCGTTGGCTGTTTTTTTTTTTTTTTTTTTTAGAACAGACTGTGGATAAGGAGTCAGGGTTTACAGCCCTGGAACACCCAGGCCAGTGGCCATCTTGAAGCATGTGGAGCCTTCTAGAAACACAGCACCTTCAGACCCCAGCCGCTTGGCTGCCAACCACAGCCACAGAGGCCCGAGGTAAGCAAGCGCTGCACCTCAAACTCCTAGTGAGTCACCCCAGCCCTTGCATGTGTCACCTTTCCCATTGCATCCTTTGATCAAGTCATGATCCAGGCTCCCTGCCTTCTGACTAGACCCCAGGGAGGCCTGTTCTTCACTTCCTCTGTCCCCAGGAAGTGCCCTCTCCTCCCATCATAGGAGCCATTCACTCCATAATCCTCCAAACAAAAGCCAAGGAAGCCCGAGTCTCCTTGGCATTTCACAATGCCCTCTGGGGTGATTTGTCTACTTGGTACTAAGCGCTCAGTAAACCTAGAGCCCCGTGCAATCACATTCCACTTGTTTTTCCAATTAATCTCTTAAGCTCCTGCCTACATGAAAGCAGGAAGTTTCAAATTCCCAACCTCCAGGTTTCCTCACTTCCCAACAAATTGTCCCAAAATGCTCCCTTGGAAGGTCAAGTGAAAACCAGAATGAATCCTCCTTAGACTCCAGGCCAGGAAAAACTGCTGTCTGGTCCAAGTTCTGTCCACCACGATTCTCCCTGTCATGCAGTGTTGCTGCTGAAATCCACACCTGCATAATTTCTTTGATACACACAAATTCCTAAACCAAATTTCTGATGTGCCATCAGGGCCCCACAGTGAGATCTGAAACAGCCATTTGAGTCAATCCCTTGTTTGGGCTCAGTTTTTCCCACAGTTGAAGAGGACACTGGGAGCCCTAAGTCAAGAAGGCCTTTTCCCCCACTCGCGGACCCTTTTCTCCCTGTCCTAGGACCCCTGTGGGGGGAACATCTTCTCTATGAAATCTCTAGACAGAGACATGAATGCGTTTCCCTGGGGGGGTCAGCTGGCTCAGCACCAGCCCCTCTCTGGGATGTTTGTGTTCTTCAAGCGCTTGGATGAACCTCGTGGGTAACCTTCTCACTGATGAAAGAGAACAAATATCTACACGGCCTCTCTAGCAGAGCCCTGAGAGGGCACCTGCAGCGTGGCCAGAGGAAAGCCCCTGTACTGAAGGTGCGTTTCTGCACCAACATCAGTGAGGTGGGGGAGTTGTCCTGTTCCAAGGATATGAGGTTCTGAGACCTCGAGGGATTGCACGAAGTCTTTCTCCAGCCCTCACAGACACAACTTGATTTTCCCCGACCCCAGTAGCCCACTCCAAGTGTGGTCAAACTAAAAAAAAAAAAAAACCTGCAAGCTCCTTGAAGGGATAAAGAAGTCATAAAGGCAGCCTCAAGCCTGGCACACAGTAGGTGCTCAGTGCACGATTGTAAATGATAAAGCAGCCTTAGCTCTACTCTACGGCCAGACCTCGATCAGACCCGTTGGCATGACAGCTGGTTAGCTCCGAGCACACAGGGTACTCTAACGTTATCAATAAGTAGTGAAAAGGTGAAGAAAGCCAAGAGAGGAAACAGACTCACTTCTATCTGGAGCGGCTTGGAAAGTCTCCCTAGAGGAGGAAATGTGTTTTAAGCTGGGCTTTCGAATGCCCGTAATAATAACAGCTTCCATCCCCTCCGTGCCAGGCAACCTGTGAGCTCTTCTCCCAGTGCCTCACTGAGTCGTGGCAGGGACTCCACGAGGCAGTGGTGTTACTACTGTCACACAGACAAGGACGCTGAACCACGATCATGCCAAGGCAGGAACAACCGAAATGGGCGTTGGATCCTGTGTGAATCTGAAATTCATCTGCCAAGCAACAGGAGAGCCTAGGACAAGAGAGAGAGAGAAAAAGAAGGATGCTTCTTCCCCCAGTTGGGTGTTCATAGGGGGACAGGAAGTGAGCTCACAGGTTGGGAAGGACAAAACTTTTTCCTGCTTTATAAAGGAGTCTCTCTGCCCACCGCAAATATCAAACTCTAACCATGTGGATAAGATGCTCGTTGCTTCCAGAACAATAATGCAGGAAACAAACAATCCAAGGGAACCAAATCCTTGGTTTCATAAGAATAGGACTGAAGGACCCATTTTCCTAAAACTAACAGCCGTCACTTGCAATGGGAAGGCTGTACTTTGGCAAGCATGGCTCATTTTAATTTTTCATCTAAACCTTCTAATAATTAAAGGTTATACACACTGATGGCAACTTATATGGAAGACATTCTTCTAGATGTTTCTGCCTTTAAGGCCACCTGATCTGCACAACATTATAACAGCAAATACTATCATCTCTACTTGACAGAAAAAGAAACTGAAGTGGTACTTTTTCATCAGGCAATATGGACATAGATGGAAGGACCAGGAACATGAACTTACACAGTTGAGCTCCAAAATTCAGACAATTCACCACTGTTTTACTCCATAAAGTAAAGTAGGTATTCCTGTTCACATTAAATAAGCAAAGAGATGGAAGTCCAGTATGATTTATGAATCATCCAATATTTTAGGTAGGGAAAACATCAGCATTTTTGCCCAGTAGTCATATTCTTAACCATGGGACAACAGCAGTCCAGGTCCTGGCACTGACCTGGTGCCTAGGTCACCCTCCCTACCCCTCCACTAGCTTTGGGTCATGACCTGGAGGACAAGGAGGCGATAAATCCTGAATGTTCCCAATGCTCAGTCAGAGCTGGCCAGACACAGGAGAGGGGGAGGCTGTTAGCACTCTGGGGTATCTATCTACTGGGAGTGAACCAATTGCTGAGGCAAAGCACAGCCCAACCCTCAGCAGCTCTCCTTGTGTGCATGAGGATAATTTGGGATTCCTGATGCTACTCCTCTTTCACGTTCGTGGTGGAGACTCCAATATGGCCAACCAACAGCTATTCTCATCTCTGTGCACACATCCATTCCTCCCCTTGGGAGATGAAGTGTGTGTATATGTGTGTGTGTGTGTGTGTGTGTGTGTGTGTGTGTGTGTGTGTGTGTGTTCTTTCCCTTCAAATCTGAATGGGACTTGCAAATTTTCTTTGCCCAAACCAATGGGGTTGGTGGAATGCCCTGGAACTTCTTAGTTGGCCCTCAGAGTCTGGGAAACATTCTCTTCTGTCTCTAAATCCAACTGTTGGGCTGTGAAGCCCCTTGGACTAGGCCTCTGTGCATCCAGGGATGGGGAATCTGAGGATAAGCAGTCATTTTGGACATTTAATTGATTCACCGTGACTGCACCACAGATAGGAGAAAACTATCAGGAGAAACAATAAAGAGTGTGTGTTTCAAGTTGCCACACTTCATCAAGAACTCCATTTCCTCCACCTTATCTGGTGTCAATGTCCACTGGATTGTGGCATAGGAGCATGTTCACACCTTCATGACTAATGGTGACTTGTGACTGAAGGCAAAGGACAATGATTCAGTCCCATCCACTCAGTCTGGGCATCTTTCTGTGCCTGGAAGATGTTGAAGCCCAGGGACCCTGTGATGGAAAACATGCAGGTGATACATGTTCAGGAAGAATTAGGTCAGCCCTGCCCTGACGTGGAGAGATGGGACCAGCTCATTCACGCACTCAACATCTCTCATGTCAAGGACCCTGCTAGTCATTAACGAACAAAAGAGAGTCAGACCTTTGCCTAGTGTGCATCCTGGGGGGCTTTTACCCTTATGTCAAAGACTCAAGTGAAGTTTGGTGCTTTTGTCAAAATACATAGCACTTATTTCAAAACAATGTTAAAAAGAATGTTATGATATAGATAACATCTCATGTGAAATAAATGTTTTCCAAAATAAAAGTAATTTTCCAGAACATAGTTTTTGCACATCTTTTTGATGATGATTAAGTAGATAACCATAGGATTCTGATACCTGCTTCTGTGGTCAATATGTTATATCACCTTATTTTAGTTAAAGGACATGAAGAAAGGGCTGGGATGTAGCTCAGTGATACAGCACTTGCTCAGCATACATGAGGTCCCTGGGTTAAAGGAAGATGAAGAAGAGGAAGAGGAGAAGTAGCAGCTCCATTAGCGGCAGCATAACACATGTAATATTGTTGGAAAGTAAAGATTCTTTGGATCACACTTTAAGAATCATTAGTTTCTCAAGTTAAGATTATCAAGATCATAAGGAAACTATATACCCTCCCTCCTTCTGTCCTTTGCTTCCTTCCTTCCTTCCTTCCTTCCCTCCTTCCTTCCTTCCTTTCTTCTTTCCTTCCTTCCTTCCTTTCTTCTTTCCTTCCTTCCTTCCTTTCTTCCTTCTTTCCTTCCTTTTTTTCTTCCTTTCCTTCCTTCCTTCCTCCTCCTTCCTTTCTTCCTTCCTTCTTCCTTCCTTTCTTCTTTCCTTCCTCCTTCCTTTCTTCTTTTCCTTCCTTCCTTCCTTCCTTTCTTCCTTCCTTTCCTTCCTTTCTTTTTCCTTCCTTCCTTCCTTCTTTCCTTCCTTTTCTCCTTCTTTCCTTTCCTTCCTTTCTTCCTTCTTTCCTTCCTTCCTTCTTTTCTTCCTTCTTTCCTTCCTTTCCTTTTCTTCTCCTTTCTTCTTCTTTCCTTCCTTCCTTCCTTCTTCCTTCCTTTTTTTCCTTCCTTCCTTCCTTCCTTCCTTTCTTCCGTTCTTCTTCTTTCCTCCTTCCTTCCTCTTCCTTCCTTCCTTCCTTCCTTCCTTCTTTCCTTCCTTCCTTCTTTCCTTCCTTCTTTTTTCCTTCCTTCCTTCCTTCCTTCCTTCCTTCCTTCCTTCTTTTTTCCTTCCTTCCTTCCTTCCTTGCTTCCTTCCTTCCTTCTTTCCTTCTTCCTTTTTCCTTTCTTCCTGTCTGTCTTTTTCTTTCTTTGTATGTGTGCATGTGTCCACGTGCATGTAGGTGTGCATGTGTGTATGGAGGCCACAAGACGACCTCGGGTGCCGTGCCACAAGCAGTCCACCTCTGCCTCCCCAGGGCTGAGATCACAGTACCACCATGCCCAGTTTTTTTCTGCTTGGTTCTGGGGAAGAAACTCAAGTGCTTACAAGGCAAGCACTTTATTGACTCAGTTACCTCCTCTTCCTCCTCCTCCCCATCTTCTTCCTCTCCTCCTCTCCATTGCTTAAAGAACATTATTTTATTCTCTCTCAATTCTTCATAGTTCCAGAGACAAAGTGAAGATCAAGGTATCAGCAAGCTTGGTTTCTCCTGAGTCCTCTCTGCTTGACTTGCATATGGCACCTTTTCCTCTTGTCCACCTACAGACTTTTTTTCTGTGTACGTGAATCCCCAATGCCTCTGAGATAACAAGCTTGCCCCCATTTTATAGATGAAGCTACTGTAGAGCTCAGATATAGTCTGTCATCTTGGGCTTCGTGATCTTGGGCAAGTCATTTGGCATTTCATCCTTCATTTTCTTGTTCATAAAATTTTTTAAAAAAACAATATAATCATAAATTCATAAGATCAATTTAATCATAATAATGTTCCATGACAAAATGACATTAACCAACATTTAACAAGTAAATGTTGGTTAAGCAGTAGGGTTGTTTGCAACACCTATTGTGAAGTTGCATTAGTCTTTGCTGAATGACCTTCAGAAAGAAAATGAAATGATGTGGTTTGTCCAGGTTCACAGAACCAGTGGCAAACTGGGAGCTGAAACCTGCTTGGTGCTTTTCCCATATCACTCTGCTCTGCCTCTCAGCAGACTCAGAGCTTCCATTTTCAGTGAGAGTTTGAGTCCTCCATGAGCCCCTTAGGACGTACACTGCCCAGGGAGATCCTTGTCCAGGCCCTTCCTTAGAGCATCCAACAGGAAAAGATTCCTGGATTCTGAATGTAAACACCTGAAAGCACTAAAACAACATAAAACGAAAATCCAGGCTGGGGAAATGGCTCAGCATTAAAGAGCTTGCCTCAAAAGCAAGAAGACCAGAGTTCACAACCTCAGATCCCATGTAAAATACACAGTGGGTATGACCACCTGCTTGCATTTTCAGCCCTAAAAGGTGGAGACTGAGAATCTCCAGAGCAAACTAGCAAGATCAACCCCATTAGAGAACTCTGACCTTGATTGAGAGACACTATCTCAAAGAATAAGGCAAAGGAGCATTGAGGATGATTCTCGCTATCAACCTCAGCTCACCATATGCATGTAGATGCATGTGCATACTCCACACACATGTACATACCCCACTCACACCTACAGATTAGGAAAAAAAACCTTGAGGAAAAATATGAATAAAAACGAGTGTTCCTTTTAGTATGTACACATCCTCATACTACATGTAAGTAAATTTACAAATGTGTATGTTAGGAAGTGCACTCGCTAATCAGGCATGGTAAGGAGGATTTGAAGGGTTAAAGCTGTCCACCTGCAGTCAGACTCTGCCTGGTACATTCCATGGCCTGGCCTTTCTCTCCTCCACCTGGGTGCTGCTCCCCACAAAGATACTTGGTCCCTCGGAGGAAGACTGTGCCCAGGCTGTGCTGTCGACACTGTCTTTCCATTGGGTTGGAAAGTAAGGGCGATGGGAAGAGCACAGCTCTCATTTGCAGCCTGGCTCCCATCCACGCCCCAGCCATGACACAACTCCCTCCTCCGACCAACACTTTCCAATCTCCACTGAGATCTGTTGGATGGCGAGCCCAGTTTCCATCACAGCCAAGCACAGGCAGCTGTGGGTGTGGGGGGAAGAAGGGGGTGTAAGCAGCTCTCGTCCACCCGCAGGATCTGGGAAGAGAGTACTCATCTCCTTACCAGCCCCAAAGCCTAGCCAAGAATAACGAGGCTGCTGCTGAGGCCTTGAGCAACCAAGTGGGCAGCCACCCAAACCAGGCCGGGAGGCCAAGGTCGTCAGAGAAGTACGCTCATCTACCCCTGCTGATTGAATTGTCCCAAAGGGAAAGATTTAACTTGTTTTAGGAACTAGTCAGAGCCTGGATCGGGCACACTGCCAGTGCATTACGAGAACAATCTCTGGGAAATGGGGAATGGAGTTCTTGCCAAGCAGACTGAAGCCCTCAGCCTGACATCCCGTCGCCCCTGATCCTCAGCCAAGCCCCTCGGTTCCTTGGGACCTCCCCATCAACAACAGCGCCAGATGAGCTGGTCGGCGCTCCCTATCCGCTCTGTGCGTGGAGTCTCCTCGGTGCGGAAGCCCAAGACAGAGGTGCGAGGAACAACCTTTGCCCTCCAGGCCTTTGTCTGGAGCCCACAGATAATTACAATACAACATGATGGATGCTGCAATGTGGACCGGTTCCTTCCGGAAGCCTGGAGGAAGGAGCGACTGGTCCTGTCTGAACCATCCCAAGAGGATTCAGAGGTAGTGGAACAGATACCTGTCCTTGAAAGGTGAGCCTGTTGAGTGAGCATTGAAGTACGGACAGAGAGCAGGTGGCGGGAAGAGGAGGACATGCAGCTGAGCCCTTCTCAACCTCACCCCCTCCCTGCTGAGGGTCAGTTCAGAAACATCTTGGCTGGCTGGTGCAGCATCTCAGAGCTCTTCACGATCCCACCAAGAGGCATGTGCCGAGGCCCTAGGGATCTCCAAGAGCCCCAGCCACGCTGAACTGTGAACAGGACCAGCGACCCTATCCTCAAGCCATGAAAGGTGGGCTTGTGAAAGAAAACCAATAAGGACCCAGCTAGGATCCAAACTGAATAATCACATGCAGAAGACCACAGAAAAGCAGTCACAAGATCATGAATGAAGACAGCTCCCGCCCTCCTAAGAAAGTGCCAGAGACAACTTCTTGGATCATTCCAGGTGCGAACAGATGTTCCAGAAAGAGAAGCTGCCAACCCTTGGAGAACGGCAGCTTGCATAATCCTAGCATCTAGAAGGGGTTCACATAAGTCTTCATGAATAGAAAAGCAGACCCTCAACAGAGCTCTCTCACCAGACCAGATAGGAAAGGTCCTGGCTGGGAACTGGGAGGCTCCTGCGGGAATGAAACCTGCAATATGTACACGCATCACGGTCCCTCTAGAAGGCAGAGGGAGAAGGTAGGGAGAGAGGAGAAAAGAGGAGGGAGAGTAAAACATCTTCATATTTCTTTGTGCTCACAGAGAGAGTTTGTTGATCCTGTTTTACAAGTAAGAAACTGAGGCTCCAGGAATTTAAGGAAACTGCTGAAGGTCAAAGCCCTAGTAAACAGGGATGCGATCCAAACTCTGAGGGCGCAGAAGCTTGCGCTTTTTTCTAGACAGCCTGGATAAAAATAACTGCTGTTCACCAAGCATCTGCCCCGTGCCAAGTCCTGAGAAAGCCGTTTACAAGTACAGCATCGCCTGGACTCGGCAGAGCATCTTCCAGCAATAGGGGATGGGAGGGGAAAGGGGGATCATTCAGCCATCTTTCTGCACAGAGGGCCCGCCAAGGACCACCAGTCACCACTCAACCCCTGGAAGATGGGATTTAGAGGATGACAGAGCATGGCTGATAGTCATTACCAGAGGCAGATACAAGTCTCACTGTCCACACTGGTCGCTCTAAGTCCAGACCACTTCCTAGGAGCCAGCCACCCCTGTGGGCAAGCCTCCCTGTCCCCTGCCCAGCAAGCGGTCAGCAGCCCTCCTGAGGCCTTGCCAAAGCTGACCACAGAGATGCCGACGGGATGCAAAAGAAAGCAGAGCCAGGCACCTAGTAATTCAGCTTTTCTGATGTTGTTTCTAAGCAAAAGACTGTCCTAGGCTCACAAAGTCCGTGAGTTTAGAAGCATTGTTTCTGGGTTGAGAGAGGTGGCTTTGTAGGTAAAAGCTACTTCCTATGCAAACTTGAGGACCTAAATTTGCATCTCCAGAGGTCACATAAAGGCTAGATATCTAACACAAGCATCTACAGTCCCAGAGCCCCTATGGGGAAATGGAAGGCTGAGCTAGGAGAATACCTGCTGACCAGCTACAAGCACAGTGGGAAAATAGCAGAAGACCCTGTCTCAAACCAATAGAGGTCAAGAAAAGATGCCCAAGGTTGTCCTCTGGCCTCACCCTATGTTCTGGATGGAGCACATGTGTGCCTGTACACAAGTGAAGACACGCACCTATGCACTGTATACATTTATACATAAATACACACATGTGTCTACACAGATAGATATACATACACACAAAATCATACCTATGTACATAGAAATACTTATACATACACACATATTCATATGCATACCCATATATGCACATATTCTCATACACACACATATACATTCATACACACATACCCATTCCCACACATGCACACATATTCATACATACTCATATACATACATAAACACATTCTTCCACACATACACACATTCTCACATACACACACATTCTCACAAACACACATTCTCACAAACACACATTCTCACACACATACACACATTCTCACATGCACACACAAATAGCATGTCACTGATGATGCAATGCTCACAGCAGATGGCGGCACCTTTGCAAACCTTACTAGGCAGAGCAAACTTGATTACGGCTGTGATGCTGTTTCCTTGGTTTTTGCCACTTCCTGCCATTCTGAAATGTGCAGTTCGGCAGTTTTAACTAATTCACCATGTTGAGTGACCAAACGCCACCACTGGTCTCCAGAACTTTTGTCATTCCAAACTGCAACTCTGCAGTCACTGAATGACAATTCTGTGCCTGCTGCCTCACGCATGGCAGTGTCCTACTTCTGTTTCTGCGAACTGGACGGCTCCACTGCATCCTGAAGGAGGAGCCAATACCCTGCACCTGTTCTTTCGTATGTGGCTGATTTCACACTACATAAAGTACGTGTGGCTTATCCACATTATGTCTGAATGTTTTTCCTTTTACAGATTGAATGATATTTCACTGCACAGACATACCAACCTTTGTTTTTACCACTCATTGATGGTGCTCAGTTTGGTTTTAATGGTCATCATTATCCAAAAGTCTAGAAATTACTGACCCCGTGTTTACACATGTTTAAGAGATGAGACACTCTCATTCATTCCTGGGCAATTTGTAGCATCTCTTAGAAAAAAAGATTCCCTCTCCCGCTATTTAACTTCTTAATGGTTACTAAGAGAGTCAACCTCTAACTCAGAGATGCACAATCAAGCATGGGGTTCAGAGTATCCGGTGACGCCCAGGGCAACAGACTGGCCAGGAATTCAGCAGGGTCAAATGTCTCGCCCAGTGTGGGGCTTAGTGGGCAGAAGGAGAGAGCTAGCATCTCCCCAAGGAAGGATTGGCCCATCAGCTTGGCCTTTCACACTACCCCTGTGTGAGGTTAGGCAAGGTCTACAGTGTGAGGGGTCAAACCACAGTAACTTCTACTTTTGAAGTGACCCAGTGGGGGAAAAGTCAGCTAGAGACATGTCACTGGTCAGTCACTACATAATGACTTGGCACCACTTCTGGGTACAGTCCTGCTCTGCTCTGTCCTATGGAGACAGTGCGAAGAGGCGAAGGTACGACTCCATACCTTCAAGGTACCACTACAGTCTTCAGGAGGTTGAGACTTGCTGGGACTCACCAGCCTTCACATCTGAGAGGGACCTTGGTTGAGAACCATGGTCTCTAGCATCAGCTTTCCATGCAGAAGGAACCTATTGAAGGAAACACTTCCTCCCTCATTGCCCCTCCTCGTGAGAAGTAGAGACACTTATCTGTCTCATCCATAATTTTAGAAACAGACCAGACCGGGTGTGGTCTCTCTTTAGGAACTGCCTTAGGACCTGTGTGTAGGGTCTTGTCTGAAAGGAAGAGCTCCAGCTGTCTAAAGAATGGAGACATCCATGGGGCAGAAACTCTCATGAACCCTGGATAGTGATGAAACCCACCGCGTGGTCACACACCTCTGCAGCATTCTTCAACCCAACCTCTTTCCAGAAAAAAAAGTCATGTTTTTATATCTCCGTTATTTGCTCTGTTGGTTCTGACCTGGGAAGAAGCAGTGTTCACTATTTGGGGCCCATCAGAATAATCATTGCTGGAAGTTATTACAGACAACCCCCAAATCTTGGCACCATTAACTCTTTTTTGGGGGAGGAATATTCTTTTTTATTTTTATTACATTTTTTGCCTAGTTATACAAGCACCATAGGTATCCCCCTTCTACTCCCTTTCCCCACTGTCCCCCATTTCACTCTCCTACCTTTCCCACTCCCCCCCCCCACCTCTTTTCCTTCCCTCCTCCTCTCTTGGCGCTTCCTGCTTTCTCACTCCCATCTTCCAGAGCATCTGTTTATGTGGGTGCTGAATTTCCCTCTGAGTCGTCTACACTAGGGAGGGTTCAGGACTTGGTGGCATAGCTTGGGGCCCCTTCTTGGGCATTAACTCTATTTTTAAAGCTTTATTTTTCAGCTTACAGAAAGTTTTTGATGAGGCTTCTGATGGAGAGGCCCTACTGGAAAAGGTTGAATCACATTGTGGCTGGGGGGGGGTCAGTCTGCAGCCACGCCCCCTGATGGGGAATACCTACAAAGAGCATGCTGCCAAATATTTCCCAGAACTTTTAAGAGGCAGGCATAGGAATGTCACAGATCACTTCCACCTTAGCTCCACTGGGCAAAGCCAGCACATGTCCCTTTTAGGAATAAAAGAGCCAGAATAAGACGTGGTTTCTTCATGCGTCCTGGAGACAAGACGAGAGCCGGGTGTTGATGAGTTTGACCATGTTCTACTAGATCCATGTCCTACCTTTGCCATGAAGGTAAAGCTTTGAGGATTCAAATGTGGAACTAAGTTGCCCAAAGCACAGTCACTTAGCAACAGAGCTGAGAGGACCACTGAGCTGCACAGAAACCAAACAGAGAAGGGAGGGAGGGAAGGAGGGAGGGAGGGAGGGAGGCAGGGAAGGTAACCGCAGCAGGCATTGACCCCAGGTGAGGCATGCTGCCTGCAGTGGGGAGCGGCCAGTTCCCGGTCCTTAGAAAAACACAAATAAGGGATGATCGATTGGTAGAGTTGTTAAGAATCAAATCTCCCATCAGACCCCTGGACAGCAGCAATCGTTCCCACACTTCTACTCTCCAGGGCCCTTTCATAATTTTTCCCTTTGGACCTCATGTTTTGAAAGCTTGTGTGTAACAAACAAACTGCACATGTTGAGTAATAACAAATACATTTCCTCACTCCTTATTCATCCCGATAGTGTGTGTGTGTGTGTGTGTGTGTGTGTGTGTGTGTGTCCCACAACTGGACATGCTCACTTTGATAGGCCAGCAATGCCTAAGACGTCATCAGCAGCCAATCTGAGCTTCTAACTGACACTGAACACCCTGCATCCAGGATTTGACTTCAGCCAAAGCAAAGAAAGAGTTTTATTAACCTAAGCTGTCCCAGCACACAATTTTAAAGCACTCTTAGACCCACGGCGTGATTTAAGAACCCAGGCAACTCCAGACTCCTAATTCTTCACTAGGTCCTAGATTCCTTTCCAAGTTCCAGCACAGTGAGCCTACCCATTTCTGGCAGAACACCACCCTTGCTCCTTCACTCTAAGCCTCTTAACCCTTTCCCAACTGCTCCCTAGTCTGATGTAGCCTGTCCTCCTGCTCTGAACACTTGGTCCCCAGTTATTCTGAAAGACTGTGGAACCTTTGGGGCCCAGCAGTCTTGCTGATAGATGGAGGCTGCTGGGGTGGACCTTTGAGGATTCTGGCCTGGCTCCACTTCCTGTTCTGTCCTCTGCTTCCTGGTCCACCAAAATGTGAATCAATCATGCCACAGGCACCTGCCTCTATAGACGGAGCCACTCCACCACCACACCTTCCCCGCCATGATGGATTGTCTCATTGTTACATGAACCCAACGTAATTCTTCCTCCCTTAAGTTGTTTCTGTCAGAGCAAGGAGAAAAATAAGTAATACACCAAAAGACAACACGTAAGTGGTTTTTATTTTGTTGGGGGGGGGAGGGTGTTTTGGTCCCTCACTAACTAGGAAGTTTGCTGAAAACAGGGCCCATGTCTGTTTCAGTAATCTCCTTCTTCAACTCTGAGATTAAGGTGAGAAAGAAAGAAAGAAAGAAAGAAAGAAAGAAAGAAAGAAGAAAGAAAGAAAGAAAGAAAGAAAGAAAGAAAGAAAGAAAGAAAGAAGAAAGAAAGAAAGAAGAAAAGGAGGGAGAGAAGGAGGGGGAGAGAGGAGGAGGGGGGAGAGAGAGGAAGGGGGAATGAAGGGGAGGGGAAGGAGGGAAGGAGGGGGGAGGGAAGGAGGAGGGACGGGGGGAAGTAGGAGGGGGGACGGAGGGAAGAAGGAGGAGGAAGGAAGGAGGAAGGAGGAAGGAAGGAAAGAGGAAGGAAGGAAGAGAAGGAGGAAGGAAGGAAGGAAGGAAGGAAGGAGGAAGGAAGGAAGGCAGGAAGGAAGGAAGGTCTTTGAACTCGCAATGTCTAGGATCAGCAAGGCAGTGGAGGGTGGAATATCTAGATGGGGTTCCCCTCCCCAGCAAAACACACCACTGTATGAGTCACAAAAGTGGGGGTCCTGAAAGATGGCCCTCTCTTTATATAGATAGGACCTGGTGCCTGGTGCCTAGTGGACCCTTTGCAAATGTTCAGTTAACTCACAGGGCCCATCTCTCTGCTGCCATCTTTGTTCAACACCCCCCCCCCGTTATAGCTGCACTCCCTCCCTCCCTCCCTCCCTTTTTCTCCTCTTGCCATAGATAACACCATGAATGTCCTTGCTTGTGTCTGGGCCTGACACACATTCTCGGGAAGACCCTGCATATAGAATAATTAGTCATAGGCATGCCTGAAATCCCTGTTACTTTAGAATTCATGAAATTCCTAATTTGGAGCTTGAAAATCACTTTTCAGCAACAGGACCCCAAATTGTGTCATGGCTTTACCTCATAGACTTGTTTTATTTTTATTATCTCATTTGTTCAGCCAATACCTTGAGTAGGAAATGGCTGGAACTGGTGGTCTCTCCCTTCTTTTCCAAGCCTGTCTCTCCTTTCTTTTCAAGAGTCACAAAGTGGGGGCCATCACCCCGCGCCCTAGGTAAGTCAATGCCCCGCGCACCGCCCACCAGGACCCCAGGTCAGCCCACAGGGACCGGCTCCGACTCCCACCATCCAGCCGGAGCCGCGCGCGGGGCTGAGAGACGAGGAGGACCTCCCCCTGCGCCCGGCCCCGCCCCAGCTGCCCTCGGGTTAAATAGCTCCACGCCGACGCCCCCATCCTCCCTTTACAACCCCACCGCCCCTCCACCGGTCAGGACGCGCACGCGCCGGTCCAGCCGGGCCTCACCCCGCGACCTAGGGGGTAACATACAATGCCCACCAGGATGGAGTGAAGGGCATTGCAGGAGCAGCAAAACTGCAAAAGAAAATCAACAAACCACAATCCAGAACTTCAGAGACTCTATATCAACCACCTAGAACTAGCCAGCTTAGTCTCTCCCCATCTTGAAGCTCAGGGAAATTGCGGAAGAGGGGGCGGGTAAGAGTGTAAGAGCAAAAGGAGGGAGGAGCAATGATAATGTAAGAGACTCTATACTAGGTTAGGGCTGAAACAATCATAATTGGACTTTGCATGCCCTGCGCATTGTCCAACACAACTGTTGACCTCACAAAGTCTAGCATCTGCTAAAGGCACCAAGATCCTTGGAGGCAAAGGATTGGCAGCCACAGCAGTGTTCCTATACCTAAGGGGACACACGGGAAAAGGGTTCAGGGAAAGGCCACTGGGTCCTTGGACGTCATCGGAGAGGAGGGCCCAGAGGAAAATCAGACATGCACAAGAAAGGACTCTCTGGAATTGGGGTGGGAGGCACTGGGGATGGGAGGGAGAGGGGTGGGAGGGGGAGCAGGGGGGTAGGGGGGGGGGAGGAGGGAGGGAGGGAAACTGGTGTCCTAATAAGTTTGTATGAGCTGAAATAAAAAAAAAAAAAGAGTCACAAAGTGGCTTTCTTGCCACCTCTCAACCCTTGGAAATTCTAGAGTACAGTATCTCTCAACAGGTAGGAGGCTGACCAGCATAGACAGACCACTGAAGAGCATTTCCTTCCGCCCTCTGCCCTCCTCTTAATCCTTTGGACGATATCCCTCCTCCCCCCTTCTCTCAAATAACAAAATAAAATATGTTTTAGGGTATATAAAGGTTCTGAAACAAAATCAACACTTTCTTTACAAAAGGCCCATTGTCTAATGAATGTACATAAAAAACTGAGGGACCGACTGACAAGGACAATAGAAGGACTCTCGCACCAATATTTAAGAGGCGCTAGATTTTCTGCCACAAGAACCCTAAACGCTCCACCCTGGCACACAATACTGTCAGACTCTTTTGAGATAATGAGACAAGTTTGGTTAAACTCCTTCAGACATTCACATACCTTTAAAATGGAGTATTTAATGTCTTCTGCAAGCCTTTTCTGGGAGAATCCATGAGCCCTGACGTGGGAGGGAACATCAGTTGTGTGTGAGTTGCTTTTGTGTTACTCTGGCCAAAACACCTCAAGGGGAACTCTACTCATGACCACTTAGCCCCTTGAGCTGGCGGAAATTCAGGAATGCCACATCACAGAAGACAGGGAACAGAGAGCAACCGGAAACGACCTGATCTAACACACCTCCAAGAACTCAAAAGTTTCTAGAACCTGCCAAATTGGGAAACAAGCATTCAAAACATGAGCTTCGGACGGTAGATGACGGAAGGGGTGGAGCTTCAGATTCAAACTCCAACAGCTCCCTACCAAAAATACAACACATCACCTCATTTACCCTGTGGCAATCTAGAGAGCAAGTGTAATTAATCCAAGTTACAAGTAAGCCCAGGAGGTTAAACCAAGGCCTGCAGAAGCTCACACCATGCTAGGCAGCACAGCTGGTCCTTAAGGTCTTGTCCTCAGTATCCAGACAGCTGACTGACTATTTCACTGCACCGGCTCTGACAGACGTAAAAATGGGGACACCAGCTGAACTCTCATTGGATGCTCCCTCTCTCATAGTAGTACCAGCAGCCGCCAGGCATTTGTCATGTTCCAAGCACGTCCTGTGCAGGAGAACATTTAGTCTCGCCACAAACCTGTGGAGGAGAGGCTCTGGCTATCTCCATTTTACTAAAGAAGGCAGCAAGGTAGCCACGGTCACAGGCAAAGACTTCACAAAACTAAGTCTCCTTATCCTGTAAAGGGCACTGCCCCAGGCCACTGTGCTGAGACTTTGCATGGAATGAGGGCTTGGTAGAATTATCAATGTGTCTTGGTTAAACCAGGTGGTCACTCTAGCTGGGACGGAGGAGATTGTATACCAGTAGGTCTCGGGCCACGCCCCACCCTTTCATTGGAACCACAGAGTCCTTTAAGATAACATGGAGTTCATATTTTAAATCTGAAGAACCTGATTAAAAAAGACTCATTGGGAGGCATTTTTCTGGTATTTACATATGTATGTTGCATGATAAGTCTGCATATGTGAATGGGCTTACATGTGTGTGGAGGTTTGAGGTTGTTCTTCTGTGACTTCCTCCCTCGCTCTTTACCCTTATATCGAGGCAGGGCTCTCTCTGAACCTGGCCTAGCTGTTCAGACTATCTGGCTAGTCGGCTTGCTCTGGGGAGGCCCTGTCTCTACCTCCTGAACAATGGATTATAGGCAAACCTCCATGCCCACTGTTGCAGTGTGTCTGCCTGTTGCCAATAAATTCACGACTAAACAACTTAGCGGAGCAAGGAATTTAGATGCTCCATTGCAGTTCTTGGTCCAGCTTGGCAGACAAGTTCATACCAATACCAGATGCTGAGGGAAGTGACCACACCACACCTGCAGGTATTGCTCAGAGAGGGGCAAACCTTACTCGCCAGACAGCAAGTCTGACAAAGTATGCTGAAGACTGACAAACTCCTGAACCAGCTTCCTCCATCTCATCCACCTGTCCAGGGACTGAGCCTGCCCACCAGGGACTGGGTCCTCCCACATGAACCCGTCTCCTGCCTACAGGCTTGCCGAGGGCTTGCCTTGACTACTAAGTCTTTACAGCTTGCGCCCAGAGCTCAGCCTTCAGCTGTCAAGTGGACACACATATCTAACTAGCACATGCGCACAGCTTCCAGGAGGGTTTCTAGGTATCCAACCTCCCGCCCTCTCACTTGTGCATGGCCTGCTGCGCCATGTCCTTGCTCTTGCTTTGACATTTCTTCACCTTTGAGGAGATTCTGTCTCCCTGGAGTATGTATGGATTCAGGCATGATGACCACCTAACGGGTTTCAGTTCACTAGCCGGTGGCCGCTGAACTTTGTGGCCTTGATATCAGCCATTCGCACACACACACGCGCACACACACACACACCACACACACACACACCACACACACACTGCAACTGGTCGGCCCTTCTCTGTTCTGGACCACTTGCCGGTGTGAGGGAATTTCCATTCTTCCAGTGTTTTTATAGTGTCTGGTCTTAATATTAGATGTTGATCCATTTAGAGTTGATTTTCATGCTGGGTGACAAGTAAGGGTCCAGTTACAATCTTCTGCAAGTAGATATCTTGTTTTGTGAGCACCATTTGTTGAAGATGTTGTCCTTATTCCAATAGTTTTTCTGAGCACATAATGTCAAAAATCAGTTGACTGTAGCTATATGAGCTTATATTTGAGTCTTCAATCTTATCCATTAATATATGTGTCTATTTTTGAGCCTGTATCATCCTGTTTTCTTTGCTATGGATTTGTAATATAGATTAAAGTCTGGTATGGTGATAACTCCAGCAGACCTTTTATTACTCAAAATTGTTTTTTGTATCCTGGGCTTCCAAATGAGTTTTGTGATTGTTTTGTCAATTGTTGTGAAGAATTGTCTTTGAATTTTGCATTTTCCTTTTTGTAGAAAAATGTTTTTGATGCTAATTCTACTGATCAGGAGCATGAAAGGTATTTTCGCCTTCTGGTGTCTTCTGAAATTTCTTTCTTTAAGGATTTCAAGTTTTCATTGTATAGGTCTTTCACATCCTTGGTAGATTTGAACCAAGATATTTCACTTTTTCAGGGACTATGGTAAATGGAATTGTTTTTCTTTGGACTCTACCATTATTTTCTTCCTTGGAGTAAAAGAAAAGCATTGGTTGATCATTAATTTTGTAACCTGTCAGTCAACTCTTAGGAAAGCCTTCATCGTGTCCCAGAGAATTTGGTATGTTATGTTTTCATTGTTATTAACTTCTGGGAATTTTTGATTTCCTGCTTTGATTTCTGCCTGAACACATTCCTTGTTAATATCATGGTGTTTAATTTCTATGAATTTGTGTACTTTCTGTCATTTATCTTGTTATGGATATTTATCTTTATTCCATGGTGTTCAGATAGAGTACAGGATGTAGTTTCAACTTTCCTGTATATGTGAAGGCATGTTTCATTGTCCAATACGTGTTCTGTTTTGAAGAAAGTTCCTTGGGCTACTGAAAAGAATGTATGTTTCTGGTGTTAAAATAGAATATTCAGTAGAGGTCAGTCAGGTCCATTTGATTTATGCTATGATTCAGTTCCAGTGTGTCTCTGCTCAATTTTTGGCCTGTTAACCTATCCATCGGTGAGAGTAGGGTGTGGAAAACCCCTATTATTTTGATGTTTGGGTTGATTGGTTGTTTTAGATGTTGTAGTGCTTGTTTAATGAATGTAAATGAGTCTATATTGGGTGCATGTATGTTAGAATTATGAATTTTTTCTCATTCATAACTTAAAGTACATCTCTCTGAGGTCTTCTGATTTTTACTGTTTTCACTGAAAAATCAGTTTTTATTCTAGTAGATTTACCTTTAAATATGACTTGGCTTTTCTTTCTTGAGAAGGTTTTCTTTGTCCAATATCCATAGTGTTTTGACTATTATTTGCCATGCTGAGTTTCTATGTTGGTCATATCTGATTGTTGTGAAATATGCCTCTTGTACTTTGTTTGGGAGCTATTTCACACTATTTATAATAATGTAAAAAATCTCTTCTGGTGTGGATTGTTGGGTTTCCTATTCTGGGATTCCATGGATGTGCAGGTTTGGCTTCTTCAAAGTGTGCCACAGCTCTGGAATATTCCTCTCAAGCATTTTTCTTGTTTTTTTCAACCTCTTTAATTGAACATGTTTGTTCTACCATCTTGTCTTCTACTTCTGATATTCTATTTTCTGCTTTGTTAGTTCTGTTGGTGACACTCTCTGTTGAGTTTTGGGTTGTACTTAGCTTGTTTTTAATTTCAAGTTTAATCTCACTATGTGATTTTTTTTCAATTGCTCTATGTTTACTTTTGCTTCTCCAATTCCCTTTTTTATTTAATCTAAGTGCTTACTATTTTCCTGTTCATACTTGCTTATATGATCATTCAATTCCTTTTGAACTTCCTCTTGAATTTCCTTGGTCATATTAGTAATCAAGCTCTGAAAACCATTAACTTGGTTGTTGATTTCTTGAATAATGTCTAAGAAGTTATTCTCATTGAAATCTATCATTATGGGGTTTTTTTTTGGTAGGGGATTTTCTCCTGCTTTTTGATGTATTTTGTGGATTTGTGGTGTGACTTGGGCATTTTGTATTTGGCTTCAAGTTTCTTTCTTTGGTATATGTTTATGACTCTTTTGAGTCTGATAGAATTTAACATTTGGATGGTTGTTGCAACTGTTTGCCCAGGTATGAAAGTGGTTAGTCGTCAGTTGCTTAACGTTTTTGGATAAGGTTATTATGGTGCCCAAGGAATGTGTAAACCCTGCTCTGGTTAAGGTGGGTAACAGAATTTTTGTGTACTTATACCAGAGAGGTTAAAGTGTGGGCGTCAGGGTTTATTAAGTGATATTTGGATAATGGATCAGAACAACTTTAAGAAGATATAATAGGGGGGTATAGTAGCCAGAGGTTGGAATTAAATGAGATATGGCATCTTATATGAAAGGGTGAATACTAAGACCCTTAAGGGGTGCGTGTTTGGGGCTTTGTGTATGTTGTTTAGAAATCTTAAGCTCTGGTGTCTATTAATTGAGGTTAAAAGGAAAATAAGATTGTATACTTATCTTTATGTTAGGTATGAAGATTCTCTTCTGTTGAATTGTGAGATTTTTGGGGTTCTCAGTTGTGCTGATCCCAGTTCTGAGGTTTCTGTGGCCTCTATACATTTCTTGCAATTGTGATCCCTTTGAAACACATGTGGGCCAGGCCCCATTGTGGATCAGTACCAGGAGCTGAGCCCTAGCAAGAGATAGACCCAGGGCTACCTTTGTTCCTTTTAAAGTATGCATGGGCCAGGCCTTGTCGTGGGTCTCCATCAGTAGCCTGGCCCTGGCAGGAGAGGGACCTGGGGTATACTTGTGTTCCTTTTAACTGTCAAATAATACTTTGGAGTTTAACTTCACTTAAATCAGATCATGAGCAGAAAATGTCCAGATTACTGGCATAGACCATACTCTTCTTCCATTTTCATTTTCCAATTTCTGTTTCTCAATTTATTTTGGGATACAATAAATCTGAGATGGCTGATTATGGGATCAAATATTCTCTAACAACATGAGACTTTAAGAGACAACCCATAAGATCCCAACACTGACCTCCAGAGACTCACAGCTAAATCATAATGTATTAAGTCTGGCTTCAAAAGTCCCAGCATCAGTAACAGTTTCAGCACTGTGCAGAAGTCCAAAGTCTCGAGTGAGGAGGTGGTTGTCGCCCGTGTTGTGTGTGTGAGTGAGTGAGTGAGCGAGCGAGTGAGTGTGTGCGTGCGTGCGTGGGGACACTTGGCTTCTTGTTGTGGGTGACTTCCCCCTCCCCTGCACCCCTTCCCTTCCCTGCCGCCGCTGCAGTGGCCGCTCCCTGGGCCGTAGGAAATGAGCGATAACGATGACATCGAGGTGGAGAGCGACGCTGACAAATGGGCTCATCACAATGCACTGGAACGAAAACGTAGGGACCACATCAAAGACAGCTTTCACAGTTTGCGGGACTCAGTGCCGTCCCTCCAAGGAGAGAAGGCATCCCGGGCCCAAATCCTAGACAAAGCCACAGAGTATATCCAGTATATGCGAAGGAAAAACCACACGCACCAGCAAGACATTGATGACCTCAAGCGGCAGAATGCTCTTCCGGAGCAACAAGTCCGTGCACTGGAGAAGGCGAGGTCAAGTGCCCAACTGCAGACCAACTACCCCTCAGACAGCAGCCTCTACACCAACGCCAAGGGCACACCATCTCTGCCTTCGATGGGGGCTCGGACTCCACCTCGTAGTCGGACCTGAAGAGCCCCAAGCAGGAAGAAACTCCGGATGGAGGCCAGCTAAGCCACGTGGGCGGGCCAGCAATAAAAACTGCTCCTCCACTTCTCATCCTCCTCAGTTTCATCGTTAGAACCTCAGACCCATTTAAGAGACTCTTATTTTTTCTTTCTCTCTCTCTCTCAATTGTATTTTTACGTAGAAGCTCTTGGACAACAGCTCTCATTATCTTTTCCCATTTCCACTATTTTTCTTTAAAAACGTGTTCCCCTCGGGGATCCCTGTCCCCACCAGGAGTTTTAACCAAAACATTCCAACTAGGCAGCTTTTTCTGTGGAGGACGGACTGAGGCCGGACCTCTGAGCACACGGTGTCCTGCCCACCCACACCGCTCCTCCACCTGCAGAGTTCGTCCTGCAGACGCCTGCCCTGCTGGGCCCTTCCTCTGCGCCCCTCGCCTCGGCTGGTAGACTTTGTGAATCTGCGACCTGCTCTGCTTTGACAAGAGACCAGATTGGAAAAATCAGATTAGCCCTTCACCTTTATAAGGATTTTTTTCTGAAAAGCCATTGCTCCTGTTGAAAGACCAGATCCCTGAAGAAGTCTGTGGTATAAAAGCAAGGTGGGAACAGATTTGCAGAATCCTTGGAGAGTTTCACTCCTGCCCTGCCCCTCAGCTGTTGAAGCCTTTGGAGCCAGCCTTATGGAGGGCCATGTGACACTGGTGGTACGTGCAGCGACCCCAGCAGTGAAGTGGCCACCCTGGAGTGTAGGGGCAGTTGTCTAAGGGCGGGACAGAGGGAGCCTTGGTAGAGTAGAGGTTTTGAGGTTTTATACTGAGGGCCATAATGATGTTCTGATATTTATTTCCTGCTACTGAGATTTGAATCTGAGTGAATTTCCCGTTTCTGATGATGTCGATGTTGTAAAGCGCAGATTCATAAAGTAATGATCAAATCTTTCCATGTGCATTTCTAAGAAAATAGAGTCAACTGATTTTGTATGTAATACCAAGAGCAATTGACCTGGTACTAAACCCGCACCCTGGTGCAGCCCCTTGCCTGCCCCACTTGTTTCCGCCTGTCCTGGAACTGGCCTCTGTGATCCAGCCCTGGTTCTGGCTGTGGTCAACAGATTCAGTGAAGGGTTTGTGTCTTTAGACCTCATTTTTTGTCTTTTTCCTACTTCGTTCCTGGCATTTGCTGATTTCTAGTGTATACGCTGTAGTCTCAGTCCGTGTTTGATTCCATTCCATGGAAATAAAAAGTATGTTGTACATACTGCCTAAGAATTGTCTTGCAAGTTAAGGCTTCCTCTTTACTATAAGAATATAAATAAAAACTTATTTTATCCTTGAAAAAAAAAAAAGAAGTCCAAAGTCTCTTTTGATGCTAAATGCAAACTCTTAGCTGTGAGCCCCAAAGGCAGAAGAAAATTCACTATAGCAAAGGTTTAATAATGTGTCCTTATGTCCACAATTATGCAAATGATTGCATAATCTGAGTTTCAATAGGCTTGGATAGCTCTGCCCAGAAATCCCCGACATTTACAGCAATTGTGGAATGTCTCTTGAACTATTTCTACCTAGTGCCTTGGCACATATTCCACAAGGCTAGCATCTCTAACATGCTATGTATCTGAGAAATTTGGTCATTGATGTCATACTTTCACACATAGATTCCCTTTTATACTCCAAGCAAGGTTTATAACTCTGCTAAACATTGCCTAGTCTCATAGGCTTTTCCTAAAACTTTGAATCGAGCGCTGAGAATAATGTTCCACTTGACTCTGAATCCTTATAAAATCAGTACGATATGGACAATACCAAGTTCTGCCAGTTTTAGATGTAGCCTGGATTTGCTCGGCACATGACTTCAATGGCTTAAAAATGCACGCATGGCTGAAATTAGAAAACCATTTTCTTGGGCTTCCCAGTATGAGCTGGATGTCCTGGTGAGTCAATCCTTTCAGGCACTTCCTTGTTAGATAAAAGACATTCAATTTTGTTTGCCTTTTTCAACTGTGGACTTGTAATAAGTCTTCACAAAGTACATTTACTATTGTCCTAGTACAAAGTCCTGGGGTTTTCTTTAATAATACTAATCTGTGTAACACTAGAAGCTTTATCTGCACAGCTTTTTTATTGTTCAGCTTCAAAACCACTTATAATTTCTCGAAATTTCACATATCAGTGCCCTGTTCCTTTTTGAAATTTCCATAATAAATCTGGCTGAATGCAGCAAGCAATAAACGTTCAGTAGCCTAAATGTTACACTGTCTTGAAACATTCACTGCCAAATAAATGAGCCCATTATTTTGGAGTTCAGTTTCACTTAAATGAGATCATGAGCAGAAAATAGCCATATATCTTGTCAAAATCTATTATACCTGACCTCTACTCTAATCCCTGACAATTTCTTTGTTCCTATGTGAAAATTCATGAACAGTCTTACTCAAATTTCTGTAGGCATTTTGGCCTTCCAAAAATTTTTATAAATTTTCCTGTTTCTCCCTTTTGTGCTCAGACTTTTTGTTGTGTACCTGTTCCACTTTTGTACCTTGGAGTTTTTTTACTTGTTTTTGTTATTACATTTTTTGCCCAGTTTTACAAGCTCAATAGGTACCCCCATTTTCTTCCTACCCCCTCCCTTCTCCCCTATTGTCCCATATTGCACTCTTTTCCCCTTCCCATTCTCTCACCCTCCCTCTCATCCCTTTTCTTTCTCTCTTCCTCTCTTGGTGCTTCCTGCTTTCTCCCTCCCATCTTCCAGAGCATCTGTTTGGATGGGCATTGAATTTCCCTCTGAGTCGTCTATACTAGTGAGGGTACAGGACTTAGTGGCATAGCTTGGGGCCCTTCTTGGGCTGCCCACTAGTATGGGAACTCTATTATGTCTGTTTAACCCTTTGCTTCTAAGGATCTTGCTGCCTGAACCCTTCTCCTCTGTGATCCCAGGTGGACTTTGGGGACATGTTGACATATCAACCATTATGCAGGTCTGGGAAAGTCCAAACACATTGTGGCTATGTCCTGGCTGCTGCAGCCCTGACTTGTATGGAGTATCTTGCATATCTTTGGTTCTCCCCATCTTTAGGGTCTTACAATCTTGCCACTCCCTCTTCCGCAAGGTTCCCTAACCTTCAGGATGGGGAGAGATTTGGCAGATCTGGCTCCAGATGAGTATTGTATGGTGTTTGGTGTTCTGAATTATGGATTTGTTGTTTTCAGTTTTGCTGCTCCTGCACTGCCTATGGCTGCATCCCGATTGGTTGTTGAAGTCATCTCTTAACAAAAGATAAAAGACTGTTTAAATGAGATATTAATATAAGACACTCAAAGGTAGATAGAAGAATAGGAGTAGGACACAGCAGTGAAAGGGGTCGGACAATCTAACTGCCAGTCCCTATATCTTCCCTGACTAAGGCAGTCAAAATTATTCAGTCCCAAGTGAACAGTGTTTAATTTTGAATAATTAGTGTATTTTCTGCTGTTTGTTGTGTTGCAGGTGTCAAGCTTTAGACCATGGTGATCTGATAGGGTACAGGCTATAATATCAACTTTCCTGTATTTGTGGAGATTCATTTTATGATGCAATTTGTGGTCTATTTTGGAGAAAGTTCTGTGGGCTACTGAGGAGTATGTGCATTCCTTGGTGTTATATCCATTTCAGTAAGGGTTTGATTTAGTTCCAGTTTATATCTGTTGAAATTTTGGCCTGTTCATTTATCCCATGTTGAGAGAGAGTATTGAAATCCCAAACTATTATTGTTTTGGGATTGATTTCTCATTTTACATGATATAGCGTTTGCTTAATGAATATGGAGGAGCCCATATCAGGTGTGTATATGTTCAGTATTGTGAATTGTTCCTGTATCTTAAATGTAGTATCCTTCTGTATCTCTTATGATTTCGTTTGGTTTGGAGTCCATTTTGTCAGATACCATAATTGCTACCTCTACTTGTTTCCTGGTTCCATTAGCTTGAGGTATTTTTGATCAGCCTATCTTTTGTGAAGAGATGTATTTCCTGAAGGTAGCAGATGGATAGGTTTTGATTTCTAATCCATGTTTGTAACCTGTATCTTTTGATTGGTAAGTTAATTACATTGACATTTAGTGTTATAATGGCGAAATTACTTTTGATTCCTGACTTTTTTTGTGTTTAGTGGCTTTCATAAGTGTATTATTTAGCTTGTAGGTTGTGATGGTGTTATACTTCCCTTCTGTCTTCCTGAATATGATTGTTCTTTTTTTCAAGCTTCAGTATATTTTCTAGTAATTTTGAAGTCCTAGTTTGGTGGTCGTGCAAGCCTTCATGTTGTCTTTAAGTTGGAAAAATTTCTTTGACCCTTGATCATGACTGATAGTTTTGCTGGGTATATCAGCCTGGGTTGACATTTGTGCTCATTCAATACTTGGAATACGTTTCTCCAAGCTCTTCTGGCTTTTACTGTTTCCATTGAAAAAAATTGTTATTTTAATAGATTTCCCTTTAAAAGTGACTTGTTTTTTTTCTCTCTCAAGGCTCTCAGCATATTCTCTTTGTCTTCTGTGTGTAGTGTTGTATTTCGATTTTGGTCATATTTATTTGGGGTGTGATATGCCTCTTGTATTCAGATGGGCCTCTCTTTTTCAGATAAAGTTTTCCTTTATGATAATTTGAAAAATTTCCTCTGGTGTAGCATGTTGGGTTTCTTATTCTGATATTCCATAAATGTGCATGTTATGTTTCTTCAAGGTGTCCCATATCCCTTGAATATTCCTCTCAAATATATTTTTGGCTTTAAAAACCTCTCTGATTGAACTGGTTTGTTCTTCCATTTTGTCTTCAAGTTCTGACATTCTATTTTCTGCTTAATTAGTTCTGATAAGATGCTCTGTTTTGTTCTAGATTGAAGATAGCTTGTCTTTTAGTTTGAGTTTAATCTTTGCTTGTGATTTTTTTAACTGCTCTATGCCTATTTTTGTTCCTTCAACTGCTTTTCTCATCAATTCCAAGTGCCTGTTTGTGTTCCTGTTCAAATTGGTTGATGCAGTTATTTATGTCCTCCCGGATTTCCTCTTCCATTGTTTTGATCATAGTAAAGATCAGTCTTTGCATATCATTATCTTGGCTATTTTCTGGGAGTATTTTTTTCTGGTAGGATTCCATCATTATGGGGTTAATGCTTTTGTTAGGAGAATTGTTGTCTTGGTTTTTGTTTCTCAGGGATTTGTGCTGTGATCTGGGCATTTTTCTATTTATCTCTTATGTTCTTCTTGATATGTGTTTTTGGCTGATCTGAATTAGACAATATTACTACACTTGAGCAGTTATTGCTAGAGTTTACTTTGGAGTTAGATGTGTCTGTCTGGTGTTGCTTGGTGTTGTTTCTTAGATAAGGCTACTGGACTGATGGTATATCAATTAAGATGGGTTCAATACACAGGGATTTGAGATTAGTAAAGTAGTGCACTTTTTAGGTTTACTTCTTTGGTGATGTGTGAGGGTGAATAGTATATAGTTCCTGAAATTGTATGGGGTTTTGGGTGGGATATATGGAAATCTTAAGATATGGTGACTAACACTTGAGAGTAACAAGAAAGTAAAATGGTTTACTTATCTAAGAGCTGGAAATGAAGATTCTCTTTCATGTGATGGGATGATTTTAGAAAACCTCAGATGAATGGTATTGGCCCCCTAGTCTGTTCCTTGGGTTTTCTCTGGAGTCTGTTGAATTCTTGAAAACTTTGTAGTTGTTTAATGATTAGAAGGGTTGGGGAGAGAGAAAAAAAAGCAGGGAAGGAAGAAGAACACCACAGGAGGATGGGTAGGTGTTTTGGTGGAAGCCGCTGGGCCTGCAGCTGCCAGGACTTACCACTAGGAGGAAGGAGCCTACTGGAACCCAGAATAGAAAGGGCCAACTAGCTAGTGGGACCAGCAGATGGCCTGGGGCCTAGGGCGTTGCCTAGGGACCTTCTCAAACTTACGGGGTGGAACAGGGAGCCCGCTGGGGCCTGGAGCAGAAGAGGCCTTCTAAACGTTTCTGACAATGACCATTCAGTTCTGTTTACAGCATTCTGGAGTTTGTCTCCTACCCATCTCCACTCTTATCCATATTCTTCTTGAAAGTCAGTTATTAAGGTCTATGAGCAACTGCCAGGTTTTCACAGCAATAACATCACTTTTTGGTATTGATTTTTCTATGATTACTGACTTTTCTTATTATTTTGATGCTCCGAAAACCTTGAAAGAATTCATTGAAAGAAGGAAGGGCGGTCTCATGGCATATAGGCCATGACAGTGGGGAATGATCATTCAGTGGCATGTTCTATAGTAGCAGGAGGTTTCAACTACTGCCTCTCACATTTTGGTAGATTCAGAAACAAAATAATATTCTCTTTAAATATGTACAACACATTACTCATACTACAAGTCACTGCATATTTGGGGATATTTCTACAATTTTGTTTTGGCAGTTGTAAATGAAACTGCTATGTCCAAGTATGTGCAGATCTCATGAGGACATATGGTTTCATTTCCAATGATCAAGCATATTCATAACCTTATCAGAAACTGATAAATTGATTTCCAAAGCAGTTATGTCTTTTTGTTTAACATCCTTGTCACAACAATTTTAAGCAGTGCTAATAGGTGTGAGTTTGTGTTTTCAGTTTGCATTATTCAAATCTCTAATGATGTGAATCAACTTTTTGCGCTATTAATTAGTGTTGATAAATCTGCTATGGTAAATATTTTGTCAAGGAAAACATTGTTCAAACTGAGAATTGCAAGATATGTGTGTTGCATCTATTCTTTTTTTTCAT